>BBSZ01011974.1:0-13606 GCA_000981365.1 Subanguina moxae | reverse complement strand
GTAAAGCTCAGTGGACGGACACCAGGAATTCGCTGCAAGTGGAAACGGTGAAAGCTCTTCTCCAGGTACGGATCAACTTCGATATTGAATGTGCTGGCGTCTACAAGCTGCTTATGGAGGATGGAGAACTCAGAAAGAAAGTTCAGGGAATGGATAAATGGAGAAGATGAATTTATTTGAGTGATTGTTTGATATGTTATAGCATGACAATAAAGCGTTTGAAAACGATTCTAGCTTGTTTCCGAAAATGTACTTTTTTAAGACCCAAAATCTTTTTTTTTTGGCGCACTGTACTTTTTTTCAAAATTTTGAGTTCGCAGCCCTGCTTTAGGAGTAGGTTAACCACCTCGTTGGTAGGTAAACTAGTTACATTAGTAAGTTAGGGCAGGTAAACTAGTCGCATTACTAAAGCTCAATCATTCTGCAACATTGTTTTGTTAACTGGGGCCTACCACATAAAGAAACTCTGGTATGTATACATGTTTTATGCATCCAGAGTCACTTTCGAGTGATTGTGTAGCGAGTCATAATTTGTAGCGAGTCGTTGTTATACCTTACTTAGTGATGGTTTTCGTATCCTGGTTTTGAACCTTTTTATAATACTCTTATCTATGTATATTTTTGAATTATCTAGCAGGCACCTCCTCGAGACAAGGTCTTAAGGGTTCAGCATTTGGATCGAGATAAACGCACGAGCACACTTTAGCAAGTTGTTCCTTTGAATAAGGTGTCATTTCACTCACACGTGTTTTTGGTATACAGTCGAGTCTCGATTTAGTGTGGGTGCTGGGGACCGGAAAAAATATACACTAAACGAGATATACACTAAATTGAAACTACACTATATCGAGCATATGGTTTATGCAAACCCGAATAAAATATACACTAAATCAAGATATACACTAAATCAAGACTCGACTGTACCATAATATTTAGATAAAATATTCAAAGTATAGCTTCAGGAAACTGTCACGTCATAAATTTTGCAATTGGTATATTTAAAAAACACACCAAAAATAAAGAGAAATGACTTATTGAAGACAGTTACCAAATTTTAAAGAAGTACTTACTTTAAAAATCCTTTTTTTCAGGGCAAACTAACTATTTTTCGTCAAAAAAGTTTGCTTCTACCTTGTTCATCATATCAAGCTGCACCCTTAAACCTCATTTACAATGAGTTACCCCAAAATTAAAGCGACCTTTGTAAATAAGGTTCTAACACAATATGTTACAATCGGGCCTCACGTATTAAAAAAAATATTCTCTATCATACTTTGGATAGTTACATGTGTAATATATGTCATACAAAAGCAGTTACAAATCAACAAATATGTTTTTGTCCAGAAACTCGTTTCGGAATTTGTGTGAAGGATCTAATGATTCAACTTTTGCCTTCCATTTTTTGAATTTAGGCATAACGGATAAGTATTTGGCTGGATCCAAGGTGTAAAGCTTGCCCCAATGAGGTATTGGGTGGAAGGGAGCCAGTGCAGCTTCAATTTTAGGCAACAGCTTCATTACTGCAGCTAATTGGGGTCTCCAGCTGAAGTGAATGCCAATAGTTCTTTTCTTATACTGTGGGCTCATCCACAAATTATCGGCTTCTACGATGCGGAACAAGCCACAATAAGCAATGGCATCAATTTCTGCATTTAAAGTCTGCAGTGCCCTATAAGCAGGCAGAAA
The DNA here is from genome assembly GCA_000981365.1 of Subanguina moxae. NCBI lineage: Eukaryota > Metazoa > Nematoda > Chromadorea > Rhabditida > Anguinidae > Subanguina > Subanguina moxae. Next base: position 11,920 of record BBSZ01011974.1, on the reverse strand, counting down.
GTGTTTGTAAGCTACATAGTATTCTGATTGACTCTCGTGTCCCTCCATTCCAGCCATTCCAATATCATAGTTAACCAGTCTTTTGTACCAGGGACCCACACTGCCCATTTGAGACACCCAAAAGGGCGGTGCCACTTCATCAATAGGACCACGTTGAGATTTTGCAGCAGTTGCACCGAAAAAACTTTTGGTGTCGGCCAGTGGATTTGAGCCACTAGAGTTGACTTTACTAGTTATCCACGCTTGGGTTATCAAATTTGGTGTGCTAAAGTCAGTAAATAAATTGACGGCGTAACCAGACTTGTATATTTTGTGCCAGTGCTCTTCAAGGTAGGAATAAGTCAGGCTAAAATGTTTTAAGCATTAATTTTTAATATCATTCATAGAATTGTCGACGTATAATTAATCGATTTTGGATACTTTTTACATTTTAGCTCTAACAATATGGTGTTGCTTTTCCCAGTTATATGTTTTCTAAAATTAGATGAATCTATAAAAGAATTGTTGCTAAGTAGGTTCGCAATACACCTACTTCTCAAAAATGTTAATGGCCAAATTAAAGGTAGGTTGCGCCTTCAAAGTAATCTCTGTAATGATGCCCACAGCTCCAAGACCCACTACAGCTGCTGCAAATTCAGTATCTTTCCTAGTGTACTGCGCAATGCTTCCATCTGCCAACACCATTTGTAGGCCGAGCACCTGAGTAGCCAAGTTGCCGATACCTGCGCCACTGCCATGGGCTCCAGTCTGGATAGCTCCAGCAATGGTGATCTCACCAAGAGAAGCCATCATAGGCAAAGCCAGTCCAATGGAATACAAGAAAGGAATCAAGTCAGTGTAGGTGATGCCTGCCTGCACAGTCACTGAGGGCACTGTTGAATTAACACCCAAAATCAAATTCATATGTGTCATGGAGATAAGAGTATCTTTTGTGTTTGCGATCTCACTAAAGCTGTGGCGAGTACCTACTGGACGGATCTTGCCTTTGCATGCTCTAACCAGTTGTTGGACACCAGCCGTGGTGGTCGGATACTTTACATCTGCGGTGCTGAAGTTGAAGTTGCCACCCCAATTTTGGAGAGGGGCGTAACATAAAGGACATTCTTCGCTTGAGAATGAGGATGAAGAAGGATTAACCGAGTCAAAACCGTATAATTTTGCCTTTGCACTTGTACTCGTTTCTGACTTAGAACCAACTTTATCACTGAGTTTAGATGATGCTAGACTGATTGCAACCGTGGATTTAGTAGGCTTTTTAATTGTATGCACAGTGCTGGCCGCGTCCATATTGGTCATTTGCAGCTCTTCTTCACTACTATCTGCCTGACTCTGCAAAATGATAGCCAAAAGAAAAATAGAGAAAGTCAATAAAACTATTCTCATCTTAAGCACTGGAAGAAGAAGAAGAGCAATCACAAGGATACTGAAGAGACTGCGCTCAGAAGCGACCTTTTATGCGGATTTTTTGCACTTATTTTGAGCAAATGAAAGCAATTGGGTCAGCTCTTGACTATGCTCACTCAGTCTACATAAACAAAGTCTATTGGAATTTTAATTTATGAAAATTGAGTGCATTGAAGCTTTGAAATGAGTTATTTTTGTACATAAAGTTACTTTATGTTTGACCATCTGCGAGACCTGCAAGAGGTCTTAAAATTAATTGAGAGCGAAGACTTAATTTTCTAACCATTTATTCTTGAATTTTATACTTTGCTTTTTCGGTGCACCAAACTATCTATTAGAAGGTAATCTGTTATTTTAAAGGGATTTGTAGCAGGGCTGCATCCATTCCAAAATTCCAGAAGTCCGATATTACGGTATTTTTTCATTCCCAATTCCGTTTTGTTCCCAAAAATTTCAATTGTCTGTTCTGAATTTTTTTTTTGTCATTGTATTGGAAAAAAATTCTGTAATAGCCGTAAGTTAAGAGCATAGAGTACACTCCGATTTGGATGTAACTTTTCGGGACTGTAAGAATATGTATACTGTATAGAGAGTACGCTTTTTACAGTTTCTTAGACTTCTGGGCAGATTAGGGTCCAAAAAGTGCATTATATTGAGGATTACAACACATTGAGGGTATACTCTATTGAAGGTCGATTTAAGTTATTCATTATTATTTTAGTACACGTTGCTTTTTTAGCTATTTCTATACTTATGATTAGGGTTGTCGACTCAACGCGTCGATTTCGACTTTTCACGTCGAAAAGTCGATATTTTTCGACTTTCGACGTTCGACTCGACCCGACGCGTCAATTTCGACTTTTCACGAAGAAAAGCCGAAATTTTTTGACTTTCGACGTTGGACTCGACTCGACGCGTCGAAAATTTCGACTTTCGACGTTCGACTCGACTCGACGAGTCGAAAATTTCGACGCGTCGACAACCCTACTTTTTATTTCTTTTGATTTTGGTAAAAGACTTTCCAAGAAGATTCGTATAGTGTCGATTCATATCGATAATACCATAATTAGTACAAGCAAAACGTTTTCAAAACCTACAAGTAAGAAAAAAAAGTGCAGCAAGTGGACATCTACTTGGTTTGGTCGGTTCTTGGAGAAATACCTAAACTAAAGTATTTTTCTCGCATATTGACAATGAGCACTCCAAAAGAGCGTTGCGCCATTTCTCTGGCCGAAAACAAAGCTATCATTGTGGCTGTTTATAAAGAAAGCAACAAAACGAAGGTGCCTATTAAGTGCCTTCATAGCTCAGTTGGTTAGAGCGTGGGTCTAATAAGCCCAAGGTCGCAGGTTCGACCCCTGCTGGAGGCATAAATGTTTTGTTTTTAGCATTCTACTATTTGCTACTCCTTTTATTCGACCCATTACTTAGCATTGGTTAAGCCGTAAAACATATTTCGGTGCTAAGTGGTATTCGTTGCTGGGTCCAGCCTTGTCAAAAAAAATTTGCTAAGAATTTATTTTGTTGATATTGCACATAACCCTAGAGCAGAAGTTTCCAAGTCAAACTCATTTTAAAACCAAAAATATTAAGTTGATACATAATTATCGCGCGTTTTTGCATTTTTTATTTATCAAAATAAATGAAAATACTAAACATCAAAATTGATTAATCAGAAGCATATTCACCACCATATTCACTCCTTTTCGTCATAGGGAGTCGGTTTTTGAGAATGAAAATTTTTGATTTTGCTCTGGTTTCATGAAGCTTTGGACCTCAAGAACTACATTTAAGCATGCAACTTAGGCTTAGGGTATACCAACGTATAGTGTTGTCTGCACTCGAAAAGACTCGAAAGTATTCACAGCAGCGTCTCCGCCATTTTTTGCAATAAAGTAATTCTTATCTAAGCATTGATTCATGTACAGGGTGTGTCAGAAAAGACTTGAAAGTAAACCTTGGCCTAAATGAGGGACAATGCTAAAAGGTTGGAAAAATGCAAAGTATTTTTAAAGCATCAAGCTTTTGTTTGGGGTTGCTGTTGCAGAGCGAAACTCAATCTTTGAGTTTAACAGTGCTGAAGCTAAATGTTTGAAAGAGCAAAGTCATCTAGCATCCGTACACAGCTTTGAGGAAAACGAGTTTATTGCAAGTTAGTTATTTCTCTTTCCTTGCATTGCACTAATTTTGCCCTATTTTGCCTTTAAAATTTTGCAAGGCACGTACAAATAGACGTGAGAAAATAGCTAGACAATATTAAGTCATTAGCCAATTTGCTTGTTTTGTTGATCTTACTTTAAATTTAACTGTTGCATGTGCCTTCATAGCTCAGTTGGTTAGAGCGTGGGTCTAATAAGCCCAAGGTCGCAGGTTCGACCCCTGCTGGTGGCAAAAATCTTTTGAAGTTACAGTCAAAACTTCCAATAACGTAAAACCCGGCTTCAACATAGGGGCTCAAAATTCTGATACTATAATAAAAACAACAAAGGGCCAAGGAATTCAACACTTTACCCTCTTTTTGTTCCTTGCAGGTTGTAAGTTACGAAGATGACAACTGAGCCGTAGAGATTTACACGAAAATTGACTAGCAGCAAGCACTATTAAAAACCATAAAAGTGGAACACACAATATAGTAAACAAATTGGTGTTTTGCTCCTATTTTTTGAATGCCTGATTTGAGTTTTACAGAGCATTATGCATTTCTCTTGATTTTAGTGATGTCTAAAGTGAGTTATTGAAAATATCCTCCTCATCGAATGGCACCAAAAGCTTGTTAAGACGATGACTCAAGTTGTGTTCAACACAAAAAATAGCCCGTCAAAATTAATTTGAATCAATGCAATTTGAATCACAGTTACTTAACGATGATTCAAATTACTTGATTTAATATTTGAAATTCCAAAGTCTTTCTTGTGTTTTGATCAATGGTCTGATTATCACTGAAAGATCTTCTTGTTCAATGTATTTTCTGTGCTGTGAAAGAAGGAAATGGCTACACTTCCTTCTGGTAATATTAACACGCAGTCGAATTTCAAGGTGGTGTGGAGTGGAGTGCTTGACCCCAAGGAATTCGTGTCAAGATCAAGACCGCCGAAAATAATAAGACCAGAACATTTTTTCAAATTTTTATGTTTTAAAAATGTGCTCAAAAGTCCGTTCCAAAATTTTGTTACACCAGTACCCTTTTTTCCTGGTATCTGAAGTAGCAAAAAGAAAAAGTTTTTGCAGCTTGTTTGACTTATGAGGTTGAAAATATTTGTAAAAGAACGTTTTAAAATGAGTGTGATTACTTTTTGGGACAATCTGATACAAAACAATTAGACACCTTTACTGAATTACATTTTTTTATTTGATAAGAGATCAGTCAACCATTTTTGTGTTATTCCTATACTTCCAGCCATTTCACTAAAGCAGCAACACCTTCCTTGCACCAGCCAGTCTCCTTGTTCTCAACCAAATTTGCATTGGACGACCACCCCTGCACAAACCTGACAAAAACCTTATTTTCAGCAGAACAAGCTGCAACAGGAACATTTATTTTTAATTCAATTGAAGCATATACATTTGTCGCTAGTTTATTTATTGATTTGTATGTTTTTTACATTGCCTTTTTAAATATTTGTGTATACCGTCAATTTTAAAGTTTGCAAATGATTGTGTGTGGCACAAAAACTACCTCAGAGCTTTCCCACAATAGCTCTAAGCTTTTTTGTGGAACAGTTTAATAGGCCCATAAATCAGGACAGATGCTCTTCAGTAAAAATAAAGAGTGTTTTTTTGGATCACCCAACTTTTTTTTTTCTTAATTATCTGGATGATATGCCAAGATTATTTCTTTATTTAAAAAATGTTGTGAAAGATTTTTTTGGTTTCTTTTGCTAAAAAGGTCTAAGAATTTTCTATTTTAAGTTTTATGGTTGTTTTGGCAGAGATTTTGACTCTACCGGAGAATAGGTACCATATTATGCCTTGGTTCCCCCTGTTGTTTTTTTTTGACAATTTTTATTCTTTCCCACGGCAATAAATTTATGGCAATACGAATAACAAATTAATCACATATTTTTTTTTAATTTGCTCGAATAATATCAAGTTGTTCGAATAACTACTTTGATCAAAATTTAGTTCTCGTATCACTTGCTTGTTATCGAAAGCTTAGGCCCACATGCACAACAGTTGGATAGCAAGGGGCAGTGAAAAATTTGCTTGAGAAAAGAAAGAGTCACTTGGAATCGACTTATGAGAGCTTTCGTTTTTTCGACAGAACCACTAAAGTTTAAGTTATTCAACATACATTAATAAGAAATACCCACATTCCATTATTCATTTTATATGGCTTAACTATATGCATATCATCACCACAATGTGTCACATTGCATGAAATTCTTGGGCAGATTGAAGGAAACTAAGAATTTAGTAGCATCCTCGGTTGTGAGCAAAAACAGATCTTTGAGTCGCAGATCTTCCAAATTGAAGGATTTTGTCTTCTCTCTAAACTGTTTTCGAACCACAGCTAAGCAGAAATCAAGATTTAAAAGTTCTTTTAATTTTAAAAAATTGTCAAAAAACAACAGAGGGGAGCAAGATATAATGATTTTCTCCGGTAAGGCCGAGATTTTTAGATATTTAAGGGGGTTGTATTATAATAAATACTCGGCTACCGTATAACCTCTATTAATCCTCCCTCCTCTCTCGTCACGACAGTCGGTGGTCAACGATTTATTACGGCTCAATCACCCGACATTTGGGTACTGACATCATACTGAGGAATATGGCCCTTAATCTCAGCTACGTTTCTCAGTATGGTGTCAGTACTCAATTGTCGGGTGCTTGAGCCGTAAAAAATGGTTGATCACTAACCGTCATGACGAGAGAGAGGGGAGGATTAATAGAGGTTATACGGTACTCACTAACAAGTCTAATGCAGCCAAGAAAACATTTGAAGTTTTCACTAAATCTATTTTCTTTCTAAAAAAAATCAAAAAAAAAAAGATAAATCGGTTTTCTCCCAAACACCTTTGACTGCTTTTGTAAATTCCGCTGACCAGCCTTAATTTCTGGATAAAGAGAAAAAAGTTGTTCATAATAGCAGGTGAAGAATTATAGAAAGGGTCATTACTCTACAGACCTCTGTATTTCTTCTCCTGATTCTAATCAAATTGGACAACTTAAAAAAGTTGCCGACTTTTTAAAAGAAAAAAACGTCTCATAAGGTGTTTGCTTTTTGATAACAATTGTTTTGATGTCTTAATGCTGCTGTTGTGATGTTTGCAGAACCTCTGAATGGAGTTCTACTATATCTTTAAGTAATTGGATTACTTGTGAGATTAACACCTTTATGTGCATTTGTTTGCATAATCCGTAAATAGATAAATGGCAAATCAAAAAGCCAATTTTTTGTATGTCAAAAATGTTTTGGACAATGCACCTCTCTCTGCTCCTATTTTCCAGTCAGAAAAAATTTACATAAGTCCACCTGCTTTTGTAAAAACTTTTTTCCTCTTTTCTAGACCATAACCTCTCATATGGTAGCTAAGTTTACGGGCTGAAAAATGTGAGGTCATGCACCAGAAAGGGATGAAAAAAATTTTAAAAATTAAAGCCTTTTTTATGCGTGGTGGTATCGTATTAAAAAAGGGAAAATTAGGAATGCAATAGAAATAGACGATGAGTTCAACACAACTCAACAGAACAAAAAACTGGCAAACCATTGCCCGAAGCGGCAGATTCCCAATTTTAATAACCTTAACCCACAGAAAACTTCAGTTTTGTGAGGGCTATTTCAAGTTCTTTCTATCATTCCAACAGCAAAAACCTAAGGCTACAAAGTGGCATAGAAAGTTTAGGCCTTTTAGCCCTCCCTGTACAAATTGTAGAGATTAATAAAAAAGCGAAAATTTTTTTTTTGAAAACAACAAAAAACAAATCCAAAATTATATTGTCTTGAGAGTAAAAAAATATAGAAAAATCTATTTGGCCATTATCGCAAATTTCTTAATTAATTACCCTTTTATTGATTAATTTGATGACACTGCCTTGTAAAATAAGAACAGCCCTAAAATAATATTTTTGCGAAATGGAACATCAAATTACTGATAAGTATCCCACCTTTTGTGAAAAGCCTCACATACTCTTTGTAAGTCTGAAAATTGCCGACAGTTGGAATGGGGCACATCGGGCAACAAACAAATTCCTCGATAGCTTTATCATTTAAAGTACATACATTTGAAAAAAAAAATGGTGATATTTACAAATATAAAGACTGTTTTTTGATTTACCTTTGAAAAAGTAAATCAAATAAATTTCTAAAAGTCTCTATACAAAAGTTTTATGGGCTTGTAGAGTGTTAAATACATACATTTTTTTATCCCGATTTAAGATACATCTTGTATCTCATATACCGTATTTTCTCTAATAGGGCCCCACCTCCTTTGATTTAAAATCGTCTTCTTGGCATTCTGTTTTTGACTCAATTTTCTCAGATAACTCTCAGGTGATTTACCAACCAAATTGAAGCTGAAAAAATAAGCTAAAATTTGGTTGGTAAATCGCCTGAGAGTCATCTGGAAAAGTTGAGTCAAAAACAGAATGACAAGAACACAATTTTAAATCAAAGGAGGTGGGGCCCTATTAGAGAAAATACGGTATAGTCAGTCCTCGATAGAGTGTATCCCTAGGGACCGCGAAAAATGTACACTACATCAAGGGTGCGCTGTTCTCCATTTCTTTAACGTCTGCCCGAAACCAGGTACAAAAAAGTACGGGGGTTTTACTCTACCCTTAATTTTGTCCTAGTTGGTTCAGTTTGTCTTAAATTATAGCACAGTGAGCCTCGACTTTAGATACATCCTAATATTAGATATGCTAGGAGGTGATCCCGATTTTTTTTTTCATATTGTTTGTGCGCTTTCCAAATTTTCAAAAATCAGATTTGTCTCCTTATGGTTTTTAAAATGTCTCAAAATAATGATTTTGTAATTTTTTGATCCAAACTTTTATAATGGATAGAATATTTAATATTTAAAAGACCAAGGAGATTTTTGTGAAAAATTCAAAAACGACAACCTTTTACTGAACAACTTAATATTTGTATTAAAAAAAAATTACAAACATCTAGCTACTAACATTTTAACCACTTTCAATAGAAAAACAGAAGAGAAAAGCGAAGAAAAAGCACCAAAATATGCCTTAATTATCCATCTCCAACTGCTTTTGCTGCACACTCCTCTACAGTAATAAAACAGCCCAAAGACAAGCAGACAAACAAGTGTGTCATGCAATCCAGGTGTCTTACAGGCCGCCCAGCAGCCCTGCAGCCAATCAGCAGTGCTCCACAAGTAGGGAGACTGTCGCCGCCCTTTTTTACCAAATAGTCGGAAAAGTTGCTCTTCCCTCCTATTTTTATAGCATCAGCGGCTCCTCCTGCTCTTTTCACGGGTTTTACGAGGCGGTCGGCAGCGCCTCACAAAGATTTTATTTTTATATATTTTTCCTCTATAAATTTTAGTACCGCTGTTCGCATTGTTGGAGCCTTTTGGCTGGCTTACTTAATGAATAGAGTGCTTTTTACGGGCCTATTTGCCAGTTATGATTTAGCTACTTGTCTCGCTGATCATGCGAAACTGTTAAGGTCGCTTTATGGTTGCTGGCTGGCTGTCGTTATTGGCTCCAGCAAAAATAAAACTTTTTACGAGGCCGTTTTATTAGCTTCTTGTATTTTGGTGTGTTTGTAAAATTTGTTTATTTGACGAGGGTGTGTGTGAGCATCAATTAAAATTTTATGATTTTTTATGGCTTCTGGTTTTACTTGTTTGCTTCTTTTACCCCCTCTGCTTTATCGACTTTTTCCAATCTATCTTCGCAGCTAATCAATTTGTTGCTCTTTTTATTATTGTTTTAAAGGCTTTTATTGAGCGATGAAACGAACAATTTGTAAGGATGGTTGAAGCATCAAAATTTAACGTGAATAAAATTTATTAGAGTAAATATTGCTAGGGTGTTCTTCTAGGATGGAGTGCACAAAATTTGGGAATACAATTGACCAAAATGTGTATAGTGCTTGAGAATGTATATGTAAAAGAGAAAAAAAAGGAAAATATAAAAAAAGGCTGCTTTAAGAAAGCTGATACATTAAATCTAGAAGCTAAACCAACTAAATCAAACTAAAAGATCAACTTTAAAAAAATTCAGGTCTGTAGTGATGTAATAATTTACAAGATTATTTATACAGCCTAGACCAGTGCTCTCATAAAAAAATTTTCAAAGAAGATCATACTGATCCAAAAAACAGATGACTTTTTATAAAATTGACCAAAAAGTGATTATTGCCTTAAAAAACCTTAATTCTAGACTAATTGTGATTTATGAAAAGACGGAAATGTGCGTTTATAGGTGTTTATGTGTTCTATGCCGAAGCAGAGCTAAACAAGTTACCGTAAATTTCGTGTTCAGCTCCAAAATTGCTTTTAAGACTCAATTTACCACACAAAAATACACATAGCATGCGCAAGATCATGGAATAGTTAGCTCTATTTCAAAATTCGGTTCATTGTTTTTGCCTGATCTCAAAACAAATTTGATCACATTTTAATTACTCAATACCATTTCTAAGCTTTTTTAATTCTTTGAGCTAGGCTATGCGCTGGTCCTAGATGCTAAGCTTAAGGCGAAGCCTGGATCAAAAATTAAAATTAAGGCAAAGCCTCATTTTTAAATTAGTTATAGACTTAAGCTTAGCACCTACCTCAACACACAACCTGGTTCAAAATAAAAATAAAAAAATGACCCTGAGGTTTTCACCCCTTCCTCACCCAAAAATCACCTTCACCCAGCAAGGTGAAAAATAGACCGGATCTTTACATAGAGCCAAAAAAAGCATGCTTGTTCAGATACGGCCAAAAATTGGAATACAGTCAAACCTGGATAAGTCGACAGTGTCGACTCGACACCCCCAAATTCAAAAAAAATGTGTTTGTGGCATTGTGTTTTTGACCTATGTTTTGCTGGTGTCTTCTGGGCATGTTATATATTAAAATGTAGCCTAGAATCTAAGCTAAATTTTGATATGCAAGATGCCCAGAAGACACTAGCAGAGCATAGGTCAAAAACACAATGCCACAAATACATTTTTTTGAATTTAGAGGTGTCGGCTTATCCAGGTTTGACTGTACTGACGTTTTGAGACAGGCCATCTTACTTTGAGCTATATCTAGGAAACCGAGCCATTTTCGAAATTTTGCTTTCACGCTTGACTTCCTGAACACATCTTTGGTACTGTGGGCCTCAATCTACAAAGAATCGTTATAAAATTAATTAACTATCAAGTAATTGAAATTTTCTTGTTGTTATTAAAATGTAGATTATCTTGTTTATGTTTCTCTAAGTATTTTAGCAAAGCAATGCACTACTGGTGATCTAGCCAGAAACTACAAAAAGAACAGCAGTAATCGAATAATTCCCGCACTCTCCCACTCAATCAATCAGTCAAGAAGTATTATGGTCTCCATAATGAATATGATGAACAGCAGTAGCAGCAGTCCCTCTAATCACATGGTCATTAATCCGTCTTCGTTGATTAGTAGTGCTTCTGTAAAACTGCCCCATCACCAGCAACACCACCACCAGCAAGAGGGTGGTAATGGTCCTCACAGCGGATTCCTACCCCCATCCACACCTTTTTGGCCTAACTCATTTGTCAGTCCGGCTTCATCCGCCTCACAAAGTCATTTGTTTTATTTGGACAGCCATTTGTCATCTTTATTGTAATTTTTGTCGTTTTAGATGGTGGAATTTCCAACGAAGAGAATGAGACTAAACCAGTACTGGGATATGGTTTGAATGAGCGAATTAACAACACCCCTCCTGCATTAATGGCTGCTGCCGCTGTGGCTAATGGGTGAGTAGGGCTCTATGTAAAATCACAATATTGCACAAAAGACACTCACTGAAGACCTTTTTTTTGGACGTGTTTTTGGATAAGAGTACTAATTTTACCAAATTTTTTCATTCTAAACTTATCTAATATTCAAAATGCTTTGAGAAAATTGAATCTCATCAGGGGTTTGTTACACAGTCAAACCTCGATATAACGAACCCCCGATATAACGAAACCATCGATATAATAAATATTTTGGCTGGTCCTCAGGGGTTCCTTATATCGAGGTTTGACTGTATAAAGTTTATACACCCCTAATTAAAAAAAATGTGTTTGTGGCATTGTGTTTTTGACCTATTTTTTGTTGGTTTTCTGGATTTTTCTTTTGACAAACTTAGATTTCTCAGAGGTAAATTGGGACAAACAACTAAATTTTCACATCAAAGCAAGCTTTTTAGCCATGTAATTATAATTTTGTAACCATAAAAATCTTTTTTACTTCTTAAGTTTGATACCTCCTGAATATTTGCTCCACGTTTTTATGAGTCTTGCCAGTTCTAAAGTCTTACTCACTGACTAAAAAATCTAATTAATTATGGATAAAAAATTTGCATTGCCTAAGCCGGAAAATTTTCAGTTACAATG
>BBSZ01011971.1:0-11601 GCA_000981365.1 Subanguina moxae | reverse complement strand
TAAAGGAAGCAAAATGTACGCTGGTTAACTTCTAACCTTTGCTGGCCTACACGAAGCCTAAAGGCTTATTCTCAAAAGTGTGTGTGTGGCTTGCATCAGTGTGAGAGACAAAAAATGAAAAAGGAGCTGTTTAAAAGACATTATAAGAAAAAAAAATTGTAAAAAAAAGAGCTTGGGGGACCAAGGCAAAATTTATAAAATTTAAAAATGCAAAAATTTGCGAAACGTTTCGCAAATATTTGCAAATGCAAAAATTTGCGAAACGTTTCGCAAATATTTGCATTTGCAAATATTTGCGAAACGTCCATACGCCGTTATACCATATAAGGAATTAAAAAGTGCATTTCCAGCTGAGCTTAAGCTCTCGGTTTATGACATCTATGTTTGCATTTTCAGCATCATTATTCATACTTAGCAAAATTGGTTCATCCAGCAGTTTCACAAAATCTTCAGATATTATTAGTTTGACGGAACAAGCAAAATGGATGCAGTGCAAAAAAATATTCATAAAAAGTAATTTGCTTTTTTATTCGTAACGTGCTTTGTTGTTTTCATTAAAGGAAAATAAAAATATATGCAAAAATTATGTTGTTATGTTTTAATTATTTAGCAGCCTTAACAATAAATATCGTTTAAACTAAAGGCGCCCAACAGGCACAACTACGCTCGTTTTGAATTCTGCGATCAAATAATCAGCGTCATGGATGGAAGATTCACGGATGAGGCTTAAGGTCACGATTGCCTTGCTTTTTTGGCGCCATACACAGTTTTTATTATTTCTTTATCGGTACTCAACTCAATACTCAACACCACGCGCAGAGGCTTTAGGCCAGGTTCGTACTCATTTGATCGCAACTCATTTGATCGCAACTCATTTGATCGCAAATCATTTGATAACAGCACCATGTTTTAGTTACTGGAGCTGCGCAAAGAAAAGTCTTGAAATGCATTTATGGTCAAGAGTATCGCTCGAATTCATCTCGCAGGTAAGTCTGTGCGCGCATCTCTAACCCTTCAAGCCTCCTACGCCCCCTCCGGGGGCGTAGGGGGCTTGGAGGCTTGGGGTTGAGATGCGCACGCACACATACCTGAGACATAAATCACTCGAAAATGACTCTGGGTGCATAAATAAAACGTGTATGCATACCAGAGTTTCTCTATGCAGTAAGCCCCAGTTAACAAAACTATGTTCAAGATATTTTTTTTGATTGAGCCTTAGAAAGTGGCCCCTTACTTGTCCCCTCGTAAAATAATATGTAGTGCAATGAACCATACAAACAAAAATATAGTAATGACAAATTTTTGCATTTGCAAATATTTTCGAAACGTCCATACGCCGAAAATTATGATAAAATGATTTGCGATCAAATGAGTTGCGATCAAATGAGTTGCGATCAAACGAGTTGCGATCAAATGAGTTGCGATCAAACGAGTTGCGATCAAATGAGTGCGATCAAATGAGTGCGATCAAATGAGTTGCGATCAAATGAGTGTGTACGTTAGGCCACAGGCAGATGATGCGGCATTGCCGCAACGGCGCCTCCTGATTGAATTTACTCGTCTTTGTACAATGGATGTATCTGACTTTGTAAGAAAATAAGGAAAAGCATATTGAACAAATTCTATTACACACTGAGCAAAAAAATAAATTATTCAAAGTATTTTTATGTGCAGCGCAAACAAAAAAGTCAATACAGCAAAAATGTAGTGATGTCACCAACAAATGCATCAAGGAAGCAATCAAAGGAGATGAACGTAGATTTACTTTTTTTCTCGTCCGTTCTATCAAATTTCATCCTTGAAAGTAGCGCGAAAATCTGTCCCATTAGTCATGAATATGGTAAAGAGAGCGAAGACAACGATACATGACAGGGCAATACCCACAATAGGAGCCGACACAGCAGAAGAAAAAATACCACGCTTCACAGGCTTAGCAACGATTACAGAAGTAGGAGGACGACGCTTACCAAACAACGAGTATGGCGAGAAGACAAACGAACTGGCTTTTGAAGTGGCACTAGCAATTCCCGAAATCAGCTCATCGGTGTTGTTGTAAGAAGAAGAGAAACTGGATCGGAACTTGGCGACTTCTTCTTGCGACAAAAATCTGACACTTTCGTTAGCATCATCAGAAGAGGAAGAATCACAATGTTCAGTAGTGGGCATCGGCTGGAAAAAAATAAATTAATTAAGGCCTTCATCCATAAAAATTATGTTACAGACAACCCACACGGTTGACACGCAATAGCCAAAAATTTCTATCTCCCTTTTTTTCGTAAGCCTAATATACCATTAAAAAAAAACTGGAAAAGAGGTACTTCACAAAATTTGTTCCCGACAAAATTTACTAGCAATGAGAATTTACTGATTGACATAACGTAAATTCGCCCAAATGAATTCACCCATAAGTTAGACCTTGATCATTTTTCGGCGAATACCTTCCGTGGCATCTACAAACTATAATTCGGAATATTTTTTTAAGCACTAACTGCAGCAGTGCTGGACATTCTATGCAGCAACCGAACCAAGCGGCCTTCTGCTTGGTGCAAAAAGTATTTTTTATCACCTTCAGCTTTTAGAACTCCTTTTATAAGTTAATTGGACAAATTAAATTTAACAAGGCTACATTACCGTTTTATAAAAGATTTAACTAAATGAAGTTCGGTATCTGAAAAACCTATTTAAAATACTCCCTTAAATATACATTAAAATACCTTAAAATAAGGTCGCTTTGTGACTTAAAAGATCAAGAACACACCTGGGTGCAATGGATGGGTGTAAATGTCCACTTGGTCCGGTTAGGTGGATAGACCATTCATAGAGCGCCAAGTGGCTGTGTCGCTAATTTGAAGGTCCGGAAAAACAGTTGACGGGACTCTGGCAAAATTTCGCTGTACAAAAATTTTTCTTATACAAAAATTTCATCGATAGTTTATAGTGAGGCTATCCCTAAATTTTTCACAATTGGCTACAGCTTTTTCTTTTGTACATATGTGTGCCTTCTGACCTTCACAGAGTACCTAAGAAGCTCTGTATCTGGTATGCATACATGTTTTAGGCATCCAGAGTCACTTTCGAGTAATTTATGTCTCAGGTATGTGCATGCGCATCTCAACCCCAAACTTCCAAGCCCCCCGGAGGGGGCGTAGCAGGCTTGAAGGGTTAGAGATGCGCGCACAGACTTACCCGCGATATGTATCCGAGCAATACTCTTGACCATAAATGCATTTCAAGACTCTTCTTTGCGCAGCTCCAGTGACCAAAACATGGTAGAATTCTCTAATATAACGTAGTTTACATTGGGGGACTAAAAACACGCATTAACTCAGTATAAGCATATGACGAAATTTTTGTATAAACAAAATTTTTATACGACGAAATATCGACACCGACCACAGCTGGCTATGAAATATGAGGAAATACATTATTAATATGTGAGGCAGAGAGTGATGACGTCACAAGAGAAAACTTTCTCGCGACAAGCCTAGCATAAAGCTAGTTGGGATATTTTAAAAAAGGATTCACAGGAATGAATTACTTTTTCAATTTCCGGTTGATTGACCATAAGAAAATCACATAGGCATAAGCCAAAGGAAATATAATTGTGAATAAATCTTATCTCGAGCAAATTTCAGCACTAGCAAATTTTGTCTTTGCTCTTCGGAAAGGGGCTTCAAATGGAATACACCTCAATAAAAGCCATAAGAAAATAAATCACAAGTAGAGCAAAGAAAAAAACACGACTTACAAAAAAAAAATTTAAAAGCCACTTGCACGTTAATCCTGGTAATTTATTAAGAATGAAAAAAATTACATGCGAATTGATCTGTCCCACACTACCCGTTGTTTCCACATCACCAGAGGACTCCTGAACAGCCACAAAAACTTCCTGGAAATAATTTATACTTATTGCTGCCAAGAAAACTTTAACAATAATAAATACCGAAGTGTTGTTGAGCAAGAGTTTCTTCTCTCTGGCATTTCTCATGGTAACTTTCTTGAAACTTTCGGCCGAGACTCCATTCGGCACAGGCGAACGACTGCAAAGCATTGGAGAAACACTTCGAGCCAAAGAAGAGCCATTTTGAACCACTGGAGCATCATTTCTGACCATAAGAGAATCACTGTGCAATGGCATAAAGCCATCGCTTTCACAGTCGCCTTTGGCAGCAGGCGGAGTAAAACTTGGTTGAGGAGTAGTATCACGATTGTTTTTGTCCGAAAAAGGAAGATTATGCACAAACTCTTCAGCATTATCCTTTTTTTGCACAATTTTCAATAGTTTGATCTCGTAAACCTTTCGCGTCGTAGCGGTAATCGGTCCAACTTGCACTCCATGTCTAAATTTGAACCCATTACATAAATGTCTTAAAATAGGTGACTTTCAGAAAACACTTACTCTTCCAACTTGTTTCGCAGTTCCTCATTCGTCAAATTTTCAAACAGAGCAGTCGACATATTCGCTTTGATACCAATTTTCTAAAAAATCAAGTCAATATAAAATTCAGGATAAAATGGCAGTTAAAATAGGTTTAATCTTTTCCTGCGTCTGTTTTTTGCATTTGATTCACCTTTTTTGTATCTGAATTTACTTTGATGGTTTTTGTCAATTTTCTCTTGAAGTTTTTGTGAGGCTGACTTAACACATAGTTTTGCGATTCTAACTTCCAAAATGTATCGATTGGCCTCAAAAAATTTTTCAAATTTCGATGAGAATTCAAAAACATCAAAGCAACTTTTTCTTCCAAATTTGTTAGAATCGCAGGACTATGCGCTAAGTCAGATTCACAAAAATTGCAAGAGAAAATTGACGAAAAAATAACAAAATAAATTCAGACACAAAAAAGGCAAATCAGATACAAAAACAGAAAAAGACTAGCCGTCAATCGGTCATTTTTAAAGGGCACATGACAAAATTCTACCGCGACAAAATTTTACCAGACATAATTTTACCGCGACATAATTCTACCTACGATATAATTCTAGCTAAATCTTGTTCACCAGAATTTAGTTGTCACATTTTCTCATACCAGGTCTCCAGTGACATTGTTTCATTTTCAGGCTGCCATCTACCAAAAGTGTGTCACGGAAAAACTTGGGAAAGTGAAGCACAACAATTTTCAACAGCAGTTTGAAAAAACTTTTCATCTGCTTTAGGAAACAAATTACTGTTCTGTCTTTATCGCAGCTTTTTTTAGTACCTCGATACCCTAAAAAGCCAAAAAGGTATTAAAACTGAGTTACTTAGTGTCCTCCCAAAATATCCCAAAATCATGTTTTGGAAGGGCGCTGAATAACGTTTTACCATACAATACCTTTTTGGATTTTTTAAGATAAAAAGGTACTAAAGAAGGCTAAAGTACCATATATGGCCATGCTCCGAAAAGTGGTTTTAACCAATTTTTTAATGTTTTAGCACCTAAAACGTGCAAAAAACATGTTTTAAGGGTCGCACCGACCATTTTTGGCACAAAAATTTAAAATCTTAGCATTTTTACCTCGGTGAACCAAAGGAGTTTTTTTTGTTAGCCGTTTTATGGCTTTTGTTTACAATTTTCTTTCTTTTTTTTTAGTTTACTTTGCCATCTAAACTGTTAATATGCCGTCAAATTTGATGAAGCTTTATACAATTTGTAAGGATCGTGATTGGATGCTTCAACGCCCTCAGGCATTTTTGTTACATACATGGTTCTTTTGAATGACTTTTCTCTAAGGTGCGCTTGTTTATGCAGCTCAATTCCAAGTCCCATAAGCCCCCGGAGGGAACTTGAGAGTTATAGCTGCACACACAAATTCACCTTAAAGAGCAGTCCAAGCAACGATGACATGTAACAGACACATACACACTCCTTTTTGCCCAGTCCCACATACAAAACTTGGTGTTTAGGGGGCTAACAAGGCAAAAATGGAAAAATGTTAAATTTAAAAAAAAAGCCAAATATGGTCGGCCCGGCCTAAAAACATGTTTTCTGCACGTTTTAGGTGTTAAAACACCGAGAAAAGTGGTTAAGACTGCTTTTCGGATCATAGCCATATAAGACACTCTCGCTCTACATAGTTAAAAATTACAGAAACAAAATATTGCAAAACATAATTTGTTACTTTGTGACATTACGAAGAAAAAAATATCCTTTGCTCACTTTTAAATGCATAAAAAATTATAGAATTTAGTAGTCCCAACACGACCAGCAAACTGTATTATCAAAAATTTTTGCGCATTTTCAAAAAATAATTTTCACTGAAAATTGTTTTCTACCCGTGATCGGGGTTGGTGAAATGTTACATACGCACAAATTCATGCTTTATCTTAAAAAGAAGTCTAGGTCTTAGCTAACAAAATCATGTGTTTAAACCCGAAGATGATACCCATTTTAAAGGGATTGCCATATCTTTATGGGCAAAAAAAATCAATTTTTGTTAGCTTTTATATTCACGTCTTTTTGGAACATGTTTTTCTTATTTTTACGATATCGCACTTATGTGAGTAATTTATGCTCCATTGATTAAACGAAAAAGCACAGCAGCGGGTTTGATTAATAGAAAGGTAAAAAACCATACTAGCAAGCAACTAATGAAAAGGTTTTACCGAACTTTTGCTTAAATTGGTTTGTCGTTTACTAAGTTCAAATACACGGCACATTTCTTTGTATGCACATAAACATTGCTTTTATTCAGTGCTTACTCTTATTTATTTCAAGTTGGTTTCCTCCATGATGATATTTATTGATCAATTTGTGAATATAGTCTCAATTTGAGATTTTTTGATTCAAGCTGTAGTTCAAACCACAAATGTTTTTTTCCGTGGATCAACTATGAGACAAATACCCAATCCAATTTTTGGGATTGGACTATGTTAACGCTTTATAGAATTTCTTTGAAAAAAAGAAACATACCATTTAGCTTTAGAATTCTCAAATCATCCAAAAAGTGTTCTGAAGATTGCTTTTTAGGTCACAAAGTAAAATTTTGCCAAACCTGGCTGTGACTGCAGTCTCTAAGGTTATTATTTGGCATTTCTGTTTCAGCTGACAGTCATGACTGTGTTGGACTATCAGGTCTCGTTTCGCTGCTCGGAATGTGAGCACCATTTAGGTTTTTTTTTCGATCTCTAGCTTATTCTTATGCAAAATTTTCTTGAATTTCAGATTCTCTGCTTTTATTCGAAAAGCACATTTGGGCTTATCACCTCAATGATTTCGCCTATCGCTGTGCAGCCTGTGGACTTCCTGCTCTTACAATAGAAGATCTAAAGGATCATTACTCTCAGCAGCACGATCCTGAAATGGTTAATACTTCAACTGCAATTATTACCCATTAAAGTCTAAATTAACCGTTCAAATTACTTCAGCCAGTCGAATACAAACGGAAGCTAGAACAGGAATGTGATTTGAGGTACCTCATCGCGAGTTCCATCGCTGTGGCTGTCAAAGTGGCTTGCGATGCTGCAAACAGCCAACAGGACAGAGAAGAAACGAGAAAGCAGTCAGCTGAAGGTTCCCACCTCTATCCACTCGAAAACATTGAAGAGCAGGCTCAATTGTCAGTCGAAGGGGATCATGAAAGCTATATTCGGGATGTCACTTCAGGCCAGAACAGTCGTTCGTTCGAGGAATTTCCTGTGGAGTTTCGAGTTAGCTTTTTATCTCATTTTGATCGAAGTTTGACTATTTAATTCCTTTTTAGCAATATGAGCAACAGTCCGCAGAAGAAATCAACTTCATCGACGGAAGCAACAGTACATTACAACAACAGCAAATAGTTGACTCGGGCACTCCTCCACCTGTCGAATCCTATCATGAGGGCTACCAAGAAAGTGAATCGTGGAGCAACGGAACAGATAAATGTAGATCCCAATCATCTGAAGGATTTACTTTTGTGGATGAATATGGAAATACCATTGTGGATGAGCGATTTGGTGGTCTACGAGTGGTCGGTTTTTTCTTGTCTTTTTTAAACAATTTATTTTTCATTGCTAATTTTAGATAGGCGGCGAAGAAATCACGGTGATGGGTGAATCCTCTTCTGCTTACAAGAAACCATTGACCTATTACAAATGTGACGTGTGTGGGAAATTGCTTCGTTACCCTTCCAAGATAGAAGAGCACCGTAGATCTCATACAGGAGAAAAACCAGTGGGTTTTTTTTATTTGTGAGACAAAGTCAAGGGTTATTTCGCAAGAGATAATATCAAAACTCAGAATTTGAGACTTTCCAAATCGAGTGATTCCACACACGATTTTCAAATATTTTTGAACCTATAGAAATACTTTTGTCAGCAAAAAATAATTCTGGCTACTCAAAACCAGAATTTATTTGTGCGATTAAGTAGAAAACGAACCAAGCCAAGGAGGGGGCCAACCAAAAATGGTGTTTTTGACGTTATATACAGTAGCGAGCAAAAAAAAATGGACAAGGGTAACATTTTTAAAAAGACTTGTTTTAAGCAATAATTTATATTGCCTCAATGATAGCCTGCGCGACGATTTTGTAGCATTTTTATTGCTCTTTCAAATGTTATATTAAAAGCTCTGTTAATGAATGTCCGTCACAAAAATATTTGGACGATATGAGACCAACCCTCATTATTGACGAGCAAAAGAAATGGGACAACATTTTTACTTAAAGAACTATGGCCGTTGCAGTTGAAGAACCGACCAAAAAATGAAATTCCAATTTCAAATTCAAAAAATTATTTTCAAATATTTTTGGAGTAAAAAAAGTGTCCCGCGAGCGTTCAAACGTGTGAAATTGCCATTGTCGACAACGGCAATGGTTCTTTAACATTCAGTACCTCTTAGCATAACCATTGGTTTTAACAACGGCCTGACAACGACGTGGCATAAAATTTACAACGTTCGTCAACGTTTCTATTGGAATTTTGATCTTCTTTGACTGCTTCCATTAAATCAGCCAAATTTTTGAGCTTCTTCTTTCAGAGACAATGTTCACAGCAACCCAAAAAGGTTTGATTGGTTGAAGTCGAGAGATTGCGAAGGGCACTTGAGCAGAAGTACATTCTTGTTTTTGGACCATCCTTGCACTGTTTTTTTTAGCCAGAAGCGCCTTCTGTACTTTCTTGGCAACCCGTGCCTTCTTGGTCTTTCTTGGCTCTTCGCTGCCCATCATCAAGATTGAAGCGTGCTTTGCATCTTTATCTTGCTGGAAAATCCACCCAGTTGACGGCTGTCATCTTGCCTTACATATGCGTTATGAGACCTACACCGTCTCTAGAAAATCATCTTGAAAATTCAAAATATTCGTAACGTTTCATTTTCTTCTAAAATGGTTGTACACCAAAAACCATAACAGACCCCCCGCCATGTTTCACTGTCGTAACTTGATAAGATTTGTCTAAGCGCTTACTAACCGGTCTTTGGACGTATTAAATACCATCAGTAGAAAAGATATTAAATTTGCTTTCGTCACTGAAGAGAACCCTCGCCCAGTCGTTTTTTGTCTTCTTCATATGCTCCCTTGCAAAAGCCAGCCTGGCCTTTTTCTTGTCTTCTGGGATGAGCGGCTCCCTCGGGGGACGTCTGGGAGGAAATCCACTTTCATTGTTCCTTCGCTCAAAAAGTTCGTTGAGATCGCAAAATGACTGTGTTGCCTTCTATCTTTTCTCAAAGTGGTATATCATAATATGACTTATATGAATATGGTTTTCGACTAACTAAGTAGAAAAGATTATTTTTATAAAAATAAAATAAACAAAACGGCAATTTTCACGAAAGAAAAACGTGCCAATATAGACCGCGGATTATTATGCACCAATCCAATAAATGAGAAACACAAAAGATCCACAAAAATAAAACAATTCTCAGACGTATAACAAAATAAGATACAAAGATACACAAAATAAAAAAAACAGAAAATAATGCTCAGTTCCAAGTGTTCGTATAAATATGCACCATTGTTTTTATTAAAAACAGCTGGAAACAGTTGACGAGACACTTGTGACGAGAGTCTCTTTTAATTTTAATTTTTGTAAATTCTTCTTTAGGCTACACAAAAAAGTATTTCTCCGTTTTTTTTAGTTCCCCTGTACTCAATGTGACAAAAGATTTACCCAGAAAGGAGCTCTGAGATGCCATGAGCGCCTACATACAGGTTGGTTTTTTTTTTCTAAAGCCATCATATAACTATTGACTCTTCTATTGAGAAGAACGCATGATTTTTTTTGTTGTTGTCTAATCAATATTGATTTTTCAGGTGAAAAGCCATATCTTTGCCGTTGGGATTGCGGCAGAGGATTTGTGTCTGCCTCTGCTCGACTCATGCATGAAAACACACATGCTGGAATTCGATCTTTTGCATGTAAGTACTGTGGACAGCTCTTTGCCAAGAAATACCACGTGGAAAGGCACGAAAAAAGACACAAGAACTTAAATTCTCCGGCAAAAGCTCCTACAGGTCTGGATGCTGCTGGCGATCACCTATTTTCTCTTCTAGATGCTGTTACAGTAATCTCTTTTTTTTAATAATGGCGCCACGACTCCTTGGCGCCCAATTGCTGCCCAAACTGTTACATCAGGAAAATGAATTGGTTCTTCGACAAACCAATTAGAATTTTCATCAGGGGCCAATTTTACTAACTGCAAAGTGCAAATGCAAAGTGGATTTCAGTTTTACTAATAATTTTTGTAAAATGAAAATTTCAAAATGCAAATTCTTAGTAAAATTGAAATCTGCAAATTTAGCACTTTGCAACTTTGATTTCTTATAATTATTTTCTCATGCTCATCCCACTGCTTGTGAAAAAAATAAATAAAAAATTGAAAAAATACCTTAAAAAACGGTATTTTACTCCTGTCAAACCTTCTTTAGAATGCTTGAATTAGTACGGCAAAAAAGGTTTTAGAGCCTAAAAGTAAGAAAAAAATTACACAAAGTGGACATCCACTTGGTTTGGTTGGTGCATGGACAAACACCTAAACTTGTGAGAGTTCCTTTCAAGACAAATCCAAACAGGGGAAGCGAGGAAGAATAAACAAAACATCTAGGCATGTTAAGCTCAAAAAATTAGCCAAATACCAAGTAAGAAGACCACAAGAAGTGGATGGGCATGAGCAAATAATCATAGGAAATCAAAGTTGCAAAGTGCACAAGGGTTAGGGTAGAAGCAGAAAAAAGTGCAAATTTAGCACTTTGCATGCAAATCATTAGTAAAACTGAAACTGCACATTCTGCAGTTAGTAAAATTGGCCCCAGCTCAATAACCCAATAACTGTTTGGCCGCTGGTCCACTATGTAAATTTAATTTTCAGGACGTGGTGGACAGCGTACAAAAGTCAAAGCAAGCAAAAGCCCGGCCGGGAAGTATGAATGGCACATATAAAAGGATGAAACACACGGCACCAGTTTTAAGTCACTACAAAACTGAGGGCTTTTGCTAGAAAATGCGTTTCCAAACATTTTTCGTGGGTAATTCTATTTTTTGCACATGGTCTTTTACAGCTTTCACACTTGGGTTACATTATGCGTGTGTTAAGATTTTTCGGCTATCTTTCCGACCAATGGTGTAACTTTTTGTTTCTAGTTTCCGATCAAATAATTTGGTCTAGTTCCATCGGAAAATACAAAAACCAATAAATTGTGAAGTAT
>BBSZ01011964.1:0-11100 GCA_000981365.1 Subanguina moxae | reverse complement strand
CCATTGTTCTCCACTGTCTACCAAACTAGCCGGGATTCCACCAGGAAATTGAAAGATGCCAATGGATTTAAAATAATTGTAGACATATTCCAACAAATTCTTATCGGCTGAATTATAGCAGTGCGTAAACAATGGGACTGCCATAGAAGCATAAAATTGAAAGTTGTGCCGTTTTGTACGGAGGTTGTAGTCAAACCAGCCAGCAAAGTGAGTTGTTCCATTGTCCCAGCTTTTCAAAAACACTTCGTTATAAGTACGTTGAAATTGTTTGTACAAGAGAAAATATTTTAGTGATTTGTGCAGTTTTCCTCAAACAAAAAAGATTATTTGAAGCGATATCTTTTTAGACGCTACTAGGATATAATCCCTCCCTCGCCAATTTTCAGAGCTACTCGGTCATACCCCTCTTCCAACCCAAAAATTAAGTTTTCTAAAAGTGCTTAAAAACCATCTTTAAGTAATGATTTTGTTATAAAGAGGCCAAAAAAAAAGAATAAGGGCTGTATTGAGAAAGGAAGGGAATAATAGGGGGGCACTTTTGTTAAGATTATTTACCCGTTTCCTTTACTGGACCAGGAAAAAAGTCTCTAGATGCATTTATTTCTTATCTCACATTTATCTCACAGGTAAGTCTGTGCGCGCATGTCTAACTCTCAATCTAACTCTAAAAAAAGGTCGGGGGCTTGGAGTTGAGATGTGCACACAAACATACCTGAGACAACCATTCGAAAATATCTCTGGAATATCGAAAATATCAGGCATGCCAGAGCTTCT
Source organism: Subanguina moxae (assembly GCA_000981365.1). NCBI lineage: Eukaryota > Metazoa > Nematoda > Chromadorea > Rhabditida > Anguinidae > Subanguina > Subanguina moxae. The sequence continues at coordinate 10,326 of BBSZ01011964.1, read as the reverse complement.
TTAGGCGGTAGACCCCAGTTAGCAAAACTACGTTCAAGCTTGCAAAATGACCCCTTCCTTGTCCCTTCCACTCCCTTATACGGCCCTTCTTGCCAACAATAGATGGTTGAGTAGCCCTTTTACGAGTTGCCTTTTTAACCAAATAGTTCTGAGGATCAGTCAGCATGTCCTAGTAGCGCCCTTTGTTAACAAATTTACCAATTGTTCCATACAATTGAGAGATAAGTCGAAAACTTGCGCATATAAATGCATTTAAATCAACTGGCAGTATGTTTGAGGTCTCAATACTTGTCAACTGCCTTGGTTTTGTCATCCATCTGCTGCTGTGATCCCAACCTGATTCAGCATCAGTGGCCAGCTCTTGAAAAAGTCTTCTTCTCTTATCCTCCTCACTTAAATTTTTGGCCAATTCAATCTGGTTTACGTAGTCTTCTGGCCAGGGAGTGTTACTGTCTGCAGCATAGTGATAAACTTTGTATGTATTATTCCCCATGGTGACTTTTATGCTACGATTAGCCTTCCAGAAGTCCATCTCCTTTTCTAGGTAGGGCAACACTTTGCGCACAAAGCTTAGATCATTGGTAGCTTGCAAATAGTCATACAGCATTAGACAAAGAACAGGAGGTTGACTGCGGCGAAGTTGGTACACTCTATTTCCATTGGGTACGAATCCGTATTTGTCGATTAAATAGACAAAATTTTCAATAATGCTTTTTGTGCTTTCAGACATTCCTAAATTTATTAAAGGAGCATACTTGCTGAAGACAATGGAAATGTCGCGAATACTGCACATAGGCATACAACTAAGCCTTAGGCTTGGAGTAGACCAGCGTAGGTTAGCCGTGAACCACTAAACATAGGTGAAACAGGGTATACGCTGAGTCTCGCCTACCCTACACTGGTCTACCCTGAACCTAAAGCTTAGTTGTATGCATAGAGTCTGAAAATACCATTTGTAAGGGTTCTTAACCAATTTCTTTTCCCTAAGTATCGAGTTCTTAAACACTCTTGAAAATCGACCAGCTTCAAGTTTGACACATGACTAAGTAGTTGAACTAGAAAATAACCACCTGAGACCAAAAGACCTCTGATAATCCAGTAAGAGTCCCAGTAGTAAAGTTCTTTAAATCTGCTCGCACTCGGCACCATAAATGGCTTTGGCAAATATATCAAAGAATGTTGGTCTTCTTGGAGTTTGACTTCATTCTTGACCTTCCTGGCCAAATCTTTCCACAACCCATTTAATTCCAATGCCCACTTTCTTAAGCTCTCATTTTTAATATGATCCAATGCTTGTGGTGTTTCTTTCCAATCGATTGGTATCACCTCGACCAGATCGCTTCCAGCTGGCGAAAAATTTTCCTCTACAAACTCAGCTAGCTTTGTTTTGTTCATTGGAGACAGTGGTTGTGGAAACTTTGTCTCAAACATTCGGCTGACTTCTAATGCCGGATATTGCCGAATAGGTCGGTAGACAAACCACTTAGATTCATTAAAAAGCTTTTGCAGATTTACGGCCTCAAGCAAACGACCATAACAATAAATAAAATAATTTTGTGAATTAGAAGCATCACATACTGGCCGATCTTTTTCATTTAGTTGGCTGGATATGGGAGGACTAATAGATCCGCCTATTTGCTTGATAGATGTTTCTAAAATAGCAGAATCTATTGTACAAGCTAATACATAAGTGATAAGTAATCTCATAAGCAACATTATCGCAGAAGTAGTGTATAGGTAGTAATCAATGCATCAAATGTAAACAGCATGAAGTAATTTATGTGGTGCACTGGATTGTTTATATGATTTGTTTAGGTTATTTGATACTCGAAGCAGTTATTAGGTGTGCTTGGGCTCAGTAAGCATATGAGGTCATTTAGTTTTTAGTTTGTTCTTGACTTTTTCCTTTATTTTGCACTCCTAATAGAAAATAGAGAATTCTGGACTGTAAATAAACTCATCCGCAGTCAGTATTATGCATTAGAGTAGAGCGTCGAGTAAGCACTCATACCATATTTATCTTAATAAAAAAACGGTCAACTTTACTGGATTATGGCCGCTTATACAAATTATACAAAATCATCTTTCTGACATGGTAGGCCAAGGATAAATACATATAGAGATCACCTATATCTATTTACCTTTGGCCTAGCAGGTCGGAAAGAAGAACAGATATAGAGTTGATCTAAATACATTTTTAGTAGGAAGAGACTTTCGCATTGTTGTTATAAGAGACTAGGGTTGGCAAAGCTTCTAAAATCTCAAATCTTATATTTGCAGAAACTATGCACATGGACGGAGACATTTAAATTGGCGCAAAATAATGCTAGTTGGCATTGAATACAATTATGGCAGCCAATATCATTTTTGTTTAATAAGGAAGCACAATAAAAAAATCTGTGGAATCTTTTAATAGACTGCACAAGAGCTTGACTTAATATACGCAATGGCTCAAATTTTGTAATGTTTACGCTTTTTTTTTAATTTTCAGAACATGAAGATTATGTCAAAAAAAATTATTAATTTTATTAATATGATAGAAGAAAATCAAAAAAATTATACAAATTATTATTTTTCAGGCTTTGAATAACACCAAATATACAGATCTGAAAGCTTTAGAATGGTAGAAAAAGTAGTTGTTTTTCTTTCTTAATAAAGAAATGTAATTTAGGAGGAAAAGCCTGAAAGTGAGTCTACACAGGACCATTGTGTGCGTGAATTTAGTGAGAGCAGCAACTCTTCTTCATCTAATTTGTCTGCAATGATACCAAACGATACTCCAAAACCGCCGATCGATTTGATTGACAGTCCAAAAGAGAGCACAAAAAGACAATGCAGAGAAAGTGCTGAGCTTGCTAAGAAAAAAATTCGACGGGAACACTCCAAGGAGCATAGGCCTGAGGTTGGTTGGCAACTAAAAACTGGCATAGCCCCACACTACTACCCAAAATCATGTTTCCACCTTTCCTAATCAATTTTTAATGTGCCAGAAACAATAAATATTCTGACAAATACTGTTTATAATCGAAATAAATCTAATCTACTATCTGTATAAACCCGTTTCACAATTTTATAGTCAAATGCCACCAGTTCGGATTCTCCGGAATCTAGAGAAGGATCCTGCGAGAAAAGTGAATGCATAAACCAGAAGACTTGTTGTCTATCACTGATCCAGGGGTTAATTTTTATGACAAGATTTTTGTTGTTGTATACAATGAGTTTAAGGTGTATATGTCGTCAAAACGAGTCGAACGCGTTCCCAAAAACAGGCACGAAACCTTTTTTCTTTCACATCTCAAAGGGTGAACATGTGTGCCAAATATGCTATGAAGAGGTGACCAAAGCAGGAAGACCAATAAATGATCGCTATTTGGAGTGGAAGAACCGCTGGCTAGAGGAAAGCAGATGTGCTCCATTCATTCGTCTCTTTATCTTGGAACAACTGCTGCCTTTTTGGATCAACTGCTCTGCTTGTGGAAAGTTTCGCAGAGTGATGCGCACATTCTCATTGTTTACAGCAGAAGAGATCACAAGTTTTGTCTGCGAGGATTTGCTTGAGGGAAGCTGTGGTGTGGAAGAAGAATATGTAATTTAAACCTTTATGTTTCCTACTATACACGACTCTAGTTTACGGTCCGTGTGTTTCCTTGCTTTGGTCCTCCAAGCTGATAGGCTGTATGTGAAATCTCCGTCAAAATATGCATATCTTTTTAAAATCTGACTATCCCAGCCGCTTTTCACTAACTTTTTCTATTTTTTTTACGTATAGCCATGGACTTCTTCTTCGAAAGCGTTGAGATAATCAAGCTTTAAAAGTTTGAAAGGAGAAATACGGTTGGTGGAGCAAGGCAAAAAACACGTGGGTTGGAAAATAGAGACAAAAATTTTTAATAATATGCTTAGTGCGTGACTGAGGCTAAGCACCACAGCTGGATAAAGTCACTGAGTGCACCACCTCTGCTTCACAACAGTCCAGCTTTGCACTATCTTGCAAACGAGTATTATTATGATGAAGTTGGAATGAGTCCACTGAACGCCAACTTTGAGCTAGAGAAAGGTTTTTTTTACGGCTATGATCATCCTAATTAAGGAAAGACTTTAGAATGCATAACAACCACCTTTATGTCACCCTTCAACATCCCCAACGAGCAATCAATGGCTTTCAGCCTTCGTCCTGACGTTATGGAATATGATGAAGTGTATGGTTGGTGTTTCACACAATCAAATAAGACATAAAAAATTGTGGCTTCAGCTTTTCCTGAATATTCAATTGAACAGGTAAAATTTCAAATTTCAACTGCAGTCGCCATTGTACACAGGCTTTTGGGCTAGGTTGAGGTTAGCCGAGACCCAGCGTATACCCTGTTTCACATCAGTTTGGTGTTTCTCCGCTAATCCTAGGGCTTAGTCGCATGCTTGCTCCCTGGAACTGCTCATAACTGTTTTGCCACCTGTAGCACTGCAGGTTATAAACAGTGCTGAGCCGAAGGCTCAAGATCCAGCGTCCCCATTTCACTACCCGTTTACCATCGCGACCTCTAGTTTCAAAGAGGACTATTTAAATGCAAAAGCCTAACCAATTCATATTTATAGGTTCTGTATCTAGCAATACGAAACTTAGTCGTCACTTTATGGAGTCTCAACCCCTTTGTAAATCTGTTGGTCAATCTAAATGAAGATATGTTTTGATTTAGGAGTACTTGACTTATTCCACATGTCTTTCACACCTTTTTTGTCCAGGCTAGTCAAATAAATATTAAGCAATATAACTAAAAAGTATATTTAGGGCTTGCTCGAGGTTATCTGTAAAAGTAATTGCCTCACTTTTCATGATTTTATTTTGAAGTCTGGTACGCTACTGAGTTAAAACGGGTGCTAGATTACTTAACCCTGAAAAATGTGATAAACTTTGGCCTGCTGAACATGCCTTCTACACTTCTTTTGAAAGAAAAAGTGCAAAATGTAATCGCTTCTACTACTACTTTTTACATTCCTATCAAGAATTAAAGTTTAGTCGAAGCTAGACGTAGTTATTGTTGGAGCTGGGCTGTCCGGACTGGCAGCTGCTCGCCAACTCCGATCCTTAGGTGTCAAAGTGACCGTACTGGAAGCAAAACCCAAAGTCGGTGGGCGTATGCAAGATGATTGGAGTCTAGGTGTTTGTGTTGGATGCGGTGCTCAATTAATAACGGTGGGCCTAAAAAAGCTTTTTTACAGCAAAAAAATTGTGCTTTCTTAGGGAATTGTCAACAACCCAATTGTCCTTATGTGTCACCAAATCGGCTTACGTTACAAGTCTCACTTTGTTTATTTTTACATAAAAATTCGAAAAATTGCCTTTCAGGCTATTATCCGACGAATGTCCTCTATTGGACTCAGAAACTGGCAAGCAGGTTTCCCCTTTAGCAGACCGTATAGTGGATGAGCATTTTAATTGTATGTTGGACACTATTGGACAGTGGAAGATCACAACTAAGTCAACTGACAACGATTTACTAAGTATGACAATTTTACCTTACCCCTTATAGCACTAAAGTAAAAAGAAGTTCTTATGGGTTATCTGTCCGTATTTTATAAAAATTTCTTGCAGTAACTCCAACAGCATCACTAAGCCTAAGCTTATGCAATGGAGAATTACGAAAAATGCTTCAGATACAAACAACTGGTTGCCAATACACAGAAATTTCATTAATTATCAATTCTAATGGATTGGTAGGATGTAAACTGGTTCACGGCTAACCTACGCTAGGCTACGCTAAACCTCAGGCTTAGTTGTATGCCAAAAATGTGTGTTGGTTTGGTCTATGTAAAAGAATATTTTATAAAATGCGGGCCGATAAGCCATAAGAGGATTGGCCTCCCTTCCGCATAAATCGCTTTAAGACGGGAGGGATTACGGGAGGGATTTTGGGCACTTTTTGGCCACGAAACCGAGGCATGTGCTGAAGGGAGGGATGCGGGAGGCAAAACCCTAGCCCATAAGTACCAAAAAACAATTTTTAGGCCAGCTGACAAATTTGAGTAACAAGTTGGTCAAATGTCTAAACTACCGATGGACAAAGGTCTAGTAAACCAATGCTATTCTCATTCGATTTCCTTGTTCAGGAATTTGAGCGTCTTTTGCAATGGCAAATAGGAAACGTGGAATTTTCTTGTGGTTTGTTGAAAAGGTCAGTTCACTCCTTGTGTAAGTAAAAAGAAGGAGCTTTTTTAAATTGGACAATACTCTTTTCTTCCCAAAATTGTATAGAAAAGGTTGATTTTCCAGTCAATTTACACTAAGAGTGAACTGCCCAAAATTTAGTTTGATTCAAGTAATTACGTGCACCAATTAAGGTGCTCAACTGTCTAAAGTATCAGCTAGACACTGGTTTCACTACCTGTTTACGCATATAACCTCTTATTGATTCGCAATTCAGGGATCAAAATGAATCTGTGGGACAGTTTGCGGGTAATACAAAAATTGAAATTGTTGTTTTTTATAAAAACATTGGCCTTATATGTCACATATATCTTATCGGTACGTGACAAAATAACGCCACGGCGATGTTTCGGCGCGGCGTTATTTTGTCACGTACCGATATCTTATATGTCACACACATATGAGTCGCTGTTTGACCGACTCTCGCATAAAAAATTTGCCTTGGTTCTCCCGGTTGTTGTTTTTTTCCAAATTTATTTGTGTGTTTCTCTTGTTATTTGTGGAAGGAATGAGGATATGGGAGAAGCGCTTCTGTCTCCTTCTGCCTCATCCACCGTCACAATAAAAGAGGAGTCTTTAATGTTATTGCTGTCTTTGAACACATTGACGACATAGAGATTACCTATTACACTTAGACATACAACTACAGGGGGGGGACCAAAGTAGGCAACCCGCTTAGCCATACAACTAAGCCTCGGCTTTAGGGTAGGCCAGCGTAGGTTTAGCCGAGACTCAGCATCTACTTTGTTTAACCTATGTTTAGTGGATTACGGCTGGCCTAAACTGGACTACCCTAAGCAGAAGGCTTAGGATAGTTAGAAGGGTTTAGAACAACAGTGGTACAAAGGCAAATTTTTTTACGAGTTGGTCGAACACATATAGAGCCAAAACTTTTACTATACAGGTGCCCATGCTCTATTGTCGGAAGGCTCTGGCCAGTTGATTCGACGTTTGGCTGAAGGGACTGAGATTCGGTGTGGATATGAAGTAAATAAAGCTTTTAAATTTGATTAAATGCTATTAACTTTTATTTTAGGTGAACAAAATTGATTATTCTCGCTCAAAGAAAACAGTGGTTCACTGCTCCAACGGGAAAAAATTTGTTTGCGATAAAGTGATGACAGAAAAACCCCTTTTTTGTATGTCTGAAATAAATGTTTCTTATTAGGTGCTTTTGTGTCTCCCTTTGGCTGTCTATCAAAGGAAAATGATTGAATTTGTTCCCCAATTACCTAGTGATAAGTTTGTTGCTTTTAAGAACCTGGGCGCTGGTCTTATCGAAAAGGTTACAAAAAGTTATAAAAATGTCATCATCGACTAACCAGTAATCATTTCTAGGTGGCGGTTCGCTTTCCCAGATGTTTTTGGACCAGTCTCTTAAAAGAGGACGGAACTCTTGACTACTTTGGTAATATACCAAAAGATGACAGTGAAAGAGGTCTCTTCAACATGTTTTACGACTTTTCTTCAAGGGTGAAATAGCGTTCTTGTATTTATAAACCAAAATTCTATTTACAGTCTTATTTTAGTCCTCGAAGAATGCCAAGAATCAGCAGTTTGTATTGATGTCGTATGTATGTGGCGACTCTGTAGACATTGTTAACAACGAAAGCGATGTGGAAGTTGTTGCTGATTTTATTGAAACTCTGGAAAAGCTGTTTCCAGATGAGGTTTTAATTTAGCTCAATGAGACTCAAAATTAGACATGATGATTTGTTCATTAGCGATCGGACGATTACGATTATTTGGGCCTCGGCAAGAAGTATCAGGATTGTTCGAAAAAATCAGTTGCCATTATAGCGAAACGATCATAGATTTTGAGACAATTAATGATTAATCGTTCCTACAACTAATCGTCATCATCTCTATTTAAAGTTCAAGATGTTATTAAAAAATAAGTAAATTAATTCAAGAATATTCCAAATCCCACTGGCTATGTAGTAACCCACTGGGGCAGAGACAAACACATTGGCATGTCCTACAGCTACTTAAAAGTGGGCGCTTCTGGTGATGACTATGACAGGATGGCTGCTTCAATTGACGAAAAACTCTATTTTGCCGGAGAGGTAATTCATCTTTTTGACTTATACGTTGAACAACCCTAAGTTTAGTGCACAAATCGTTTCTTCCCACAGACTATGACTGGAGCTTACGTTTCCGCTCTTCGGTTTCAATTCAATTATACTTATTTCCTTTATATATCATTTTTTAACTTTTTAGTGAGACCAGCAAAATTGCCGAATCTTGGGTAGTGACAAATTCCTAGCAAAAACTTTACTTCTCAAATTTATGATAGCTATGATCTTTTCAAATTTTCAGGTATCTTTTTTGTTCTCTTTTGTTCTGATCTTCAGCTTTTGGTAAACTTGATCGGATTTGGTTATTAAACTTGATTGAGGATGCGTTGTAATTTTTGTAAAACAAATTTGTTGGCTTTAGTCAAGAAAGACCAGTTTTCTTTTGCCTCCTTCCTCCTTCCTTTGTATTTTTTTGTAAAGTTTATTTTATTTTTCTTATTTTTATATATTTTTGGACGCTAGCGTAGTATACCCCTATTTTCATTTTTTTTTATATTTTTAAAGTTCTTTTAATGCGCTAAAAAGAAAAAGGTTGTTTTCTACATTTTTTATGCTAAAAGTTTTTTCCTGAAAATATACTAGAACCAAATTATTGTTGTCTTTCGTATTTGCTTGTGCCTTTGTTGTGCCAAAAAGCTGTCTGAAAATCTCGTAAATATTTCAAAGATCTTGTTCCTTTGTGTAAGACAAAATAAAAGTTTATAGAAGAAGAAAAAAACAAATCAGAACAACGTAAATAAAACAAAGAAATCCCTTTTGCAGCCATGTAAAAAAACTTAGTGATCTTGTTTATGGGTAAACATACGCAGAACAGGAGCACAAAGGTAGTGAGACAAACAAATGGAGACCAAGAAGAGATACTGAGACCTTTACAACGATCTTAGTCGGCAATTTACTAGATTCTATATACAAATACAGAAATTGAGATCTTCTAGCCACAGCTAGAGAGATATTCTTAAAAATACAGTAGCTCTTATGCAATATGAACGTGGCCCGAGTTGAAATACGACTAAGGAAACACGAAGATTGCTTTAAATATTTTTCCCTACAAACTCCACCCACTTACAACTCTTTCCAAAGTGGAAGTATCTACAATTTTTTAAATATCTCAACTATGAGGCCCGGTGCAAGGAATTTGTAAAAAAGATAGAAGAAAAAAGTAGAAAGAAGTTTATTAAACGCGCTATCGCGCGTCCGACTGTATCTAGACTACTCCACAACTGTTAATCCTCCAAAAGTAAAATAAAATTTTTTGCTTTATTATGGCCTAGTCAACACTCCGCCCAGTTAAGTTAAAACCCAGCCTAGCTAAGCTGTGACCCAGCCTGGCTAAGTTGAGACCAAGCCCAGCCCAGCTAATACTCGGCTCAGTTAAGTTAAAACCCAGCCCAACTAAGCTGTGACCCAGCCTAGCTAAGCTGAAACCGAGCCCCTCCAAACTGTGACCCAGGCCCGAAAGAGATGGGAATCAGAAGTAGTAGCCAACTCTAAAAAGTATAGAATATGAATAAAATTTATTTGTAAAACTCAGGTGTTTGCTCGACGTTTTCTCTCAAAAAATGGTGCTGTTTAACATAATATTTATAAATTATAAAAACTTTTGTGTCGCCAAAAAGTTTTTTTTCTATATTATTGCAATACTTACTTCATTACACATAATAAACAAAAAAAAAATGCCCAAAATAAATATTCATAGTATAGGATTTTGTGCAAAGCTAGACAAGAATTTATTCCTGTTCCGTTTTTCTCTTGGCTTGTTGTAAACACTTCCCTTAGTCAATTTGCATTAGTAGTGTGGATTATAGAAAATTTTGCCTTAACTTAGGGCGAAAACCCGTTGAAATAGTTTCCTAAAAATTGGTGCTCAAGATTTTAAAGAAAGCCAAAGCTGACCACCTCTTAATTTCTTTATCATCTTTCCCATCTTAACATTGCAGCTATTACACAACCTCTGCTTTCTTATGAATCACTGGTGATTTTTTTTTAGTATCAAAACTATCTGCTCGAATAATCTTGTTGTCAATGATGTACGTGAATTATTAGTAC
>BBSZ01011958.1:698-11757 GCA_000981365.1 Subanguina moxae | reverse complement strand
AAAGCGCTTCGTAATCGTTTTCTGGAGGTGTGGTGTAGTGCTGAGCATTCTGTGTCTAATACAAGGCTTTTAATTGAAAAAAGAATCTTTCCGATTAGTCTCCCGTGTGAACTGGTGCAAAGAGTGGCCAATTGTCTTGTCCAATTCTTAGATTTTTTCACAAAAACTTACGGTCATTTATTTAGGTAGTTTATGTTTAATTCCTGTTATCTCTGTGGCAGTAGTACTATTTTTAGAAATCCTCTCACTATTCGTGACTTGATATGCATAGCGGAGTTATTCCGAAATTGCATATCGGCGAAGTTATCTATTGGCGAGTCTATTTTACATGCCGTAAGTATATATTTACCCCCTTCTCCAGTAGTTAATCCTTTCTAAGATCAGTGCAAATTTGTTTGATGCCTTTGGACTTGTGCCCACACGTATGTCATTTGATCGGAGTGCTGTCACAGAAAGTTGTTTACTCGAAGTACTTGCGTGTTTTTTAGACCAATTTACTTAATATCTTCTTCATTTCAGTTGTTCACAATTTTAAAGAATTGTGGTTTCGATGACTATGAGCATGAGAACATAGAAGTTCCTCAAAAAATTATCTGGGCTGAGTCCGGTCTGCAAGTTGGTTGTTTCTCCGTGTCATGTGGACAGCAGTTACCTGATACGTGCGAAACTTTTTCGTTTGATGCGCCGACTTCAAAGAAAAATGCGTTCAGAGTGGCTCGTGCTTTAGTATCTTCGAAACCTGGTTTGTATTTTAATTATTAGAGTGATGTCGCTAATTTCATGGTTTTAGTTATGCTGGAAGGAAGTCCAGGTGCGGGCAAATCAAGTCTCATTGTTGCGTTGGCCAAGGTAACAGGCAATGTATTAGTGCGGATAAATTTATCAGAACAGACGGTATACTGGCATTTATTTTTCAAACTTTTTCTTTTGACCCATGCTAATGCAGGACCTGTGTGATCTCTTTGGATCTGACGTCCCAGTTGTTGCAAAGGATGGAAAAACTTCGTTTGCTTGGAAAGACGGGCCCATACTTGCTGCAATTAAAGAAAACTCTTGGATATTACTGGATGAGGCACGAAATTTAGTGTGTTGGAACACTAAGCCGTTTTATTGTTTAGATGAACCTCGCTCCTCAGCCTGTGTTAGAGGGACTCAATTCTTGTTTTGACTTCCGGAAAAACTTATTTGTTCCTCAGCTGAACAAAACCTTTGAAATTGAAAAGACCAAGTGTCGCTTCTTTGCATGTCAAAATCCTCGAAGTCAAGGAGGTGACCGAAAAGCTTTGCCTAAGTCTTTTTTGAATCGGTTCACATCTGTAACTTTTGTGAATTTATCTCGTTGTTGCTTTTTACATGTCTGCTTTACAGATATATGTTGAAGAAATGAGCTCAATAGATTTTGTTTTCGTTCTGCAGCGTCACTGTGGCGAGTTCTTGTCTCAGAAAACAATTGAGAATATGGTTGGTGTCAACGAGGCCGTATCTGATCTAAAAATCAAAGAGGGAGGTCCATTTGAATTCAACTTAAGAGATTTGTTGCGCTGGGCATATGCTACCAAGGAGGTGTTATCCAAAACTCTTCACAGTTTTTATGTCTTGTATTGCGTTTATTTTTCAGTTTGACGTTCGCTTCGGCTTTGAGATCGTTTACTTAAGAAGGCTGCGAGGAAATGAGGATGTAAGAAAAGTATGTTTTGTGCTTGATAATTTTAACCACTTTTTCTGGTCACTACTACAATATTGTTCACAGACGCGCCAAATTTTCGATCGCATTTTTGGTATTGATGTACAATTTTTCTCTGCGTTACCACTTCCTGTGGCTTGCGATAAATTTGTCCGTTTTGGTGCTACTCAGCTGGACTTTATTCCATCAAAAAGCCCAGAAGAGAAGACGGTGTCGGTCAAATCCTTTTACTTGCTGGCATCTCAGTGCAAGGTCCTACAACAGGTTTGATCCGTTTTGTTTTCCAAGTTTACTCTAATAAGCATTAAACTTTAGCTGGTTGCTTGTGTTCATCTGGATTGGTTGTGCCTTCTTACTGGAGATTGCAACAGTGGCAAGCGTTCCGTAGTCGAAGTGTTGGCGAAGTTGTCGGATCGTCCCTTGTGTCTCATGCGTTTGACAGGTATTGTTCTTAGACGCTTCATACAAGTGTTTTAGATTATTATTACAGCTGAAACTGATGCTATGGAATTGCTGGGATCATATGAACAAGTGTCTACTCCAACATCTAATGGTGCTTGCAATATGCAGTTTAAGTGGCAAAACAGTGAATTCGTCGATGCATATGTATTTGGCAAATGGATTCTCATTGAGGATGTTAACTCGTGCAGGTAATAATCGAAAGTTTTTGTTGTTTCTGCATGATACGTATACTCTAATTAGTCCCGCTGTGTTGGATTGTTTGAATTCCTGTCTGGAAGATGGTGGTCATCTGGTTGTTCCGGGACATTCAGTCGATAAAAGCAACAGGATTGAAAAGAACCCAGGTTTTCGGTAATCTTTTCTCTCCCGTAATTGCCCGGATAACAACGAATCTTTTAGAGCTTTTTTTACGATGGATCCCAAGAATGGCAATCTTTCACGAGCTATGCGTAATAGGTGTGTCGAGCTGTTTATGACAGAGGAGTTGCAGTGGAACAGAAATCTTAGTGATGCAGTCAGCGTTGTGTTCCATAAATCTCAAACCTCTTTCAATGATACAGGAAAAGGTGATGCGAACTGGATCACTAACTTATCAGCGAGTGAACTTTTGCGGTGTAGTGCCATGGCTTGTGCTAGTGATTTAAATACGGATCCCTCTATACCTTCAAATCGTAGGTTCTTTTCTTCTTTCCTCATAATGTTTTAATTTTTTCTAGCGTCCTCAGCACGTTTGATGGTTGTTGCTCGACCTATGCTGGGTCAAAATCTGCGATCAACGCTAGGTGCATGTCTTTCTACTTATTACTGGCATTGTTGGGAGGAGGTGGCAAGGATTTCTGATGAGCCGATACCTGCATTCGTCTTTGCTTTGCTCAGTTCTCCATCCGAAAAACGTCAAGGTTTCTGTAAACTAGGTAATTAGAGTCTTCTTTAGAATAACTTTGCTCACATGTTATGGTTTAGACGAGTCTTTGATGGGCATGGTCGAAAAATATGTTCAGGACGCTGTATTTTCCTCAGGTTCTAGCGAGGAATTTAACATCCAGAGTTTCTTTGAGATCAGTTCGTCTTCTAATAAGTGTGTATTGCAGTGTGTGTATACTTATACAGTTGTCCATTTTAGCTTCTCTCTGGATCTTCTCTACTTGTTGCGTACTGTGCGGAAAACTGCGATCTCGCAGAGGTTTCTCAAAATGTTCCCTTCAGATATGTCCAAACTCATTCAAGAGCATTTCTCTGATGTCATGAAGCAATATCGAATGTAGGCTTTAAACATACTAAGAACTCGATTGCTTTTTTCTATTAGAGTTGGGCCGTATTCGAGTTCTTTAATCGCTAGTTCTCGACCGTTGGTTCCACAACCGGTTTATTCTTCAACCATTCGTTCTTTAAATGGGTAATTTTCTACATGCTTTTCGTATCTTATATACACGGATAACATATTTATATTCTTCGGGGCAATCAACACAATCAAGAAGAAAATACCAATTTAAATTAGAAAAAAAAACCCTTGTTTACGTTCTCGATGTTGTTTAAGTGACATTAAAAGACATATTATTCATTAATAGCTCATGTTAGACCGCCTGAGGCGGCCACCCGCTCACCGACACGCTGCTTGATGCAATGATGACGGAAAAACCATATTTCTTTTAACTCCTTTGTCTTCTTCATCGATCAAGGAGCTCCGCACCGTCTAAACTCACCCAAGTTTAGCTATAATTACGAGTCTTAAGCACATCTTGACAGGCTAGGTGGCAATGCAAAGCGTAGTGTCGACTTTGGTATCATCTAAATTATGAAAAAAAGGATTCTTTAGACATTTTAGTCACACTAATTGTGTCGATGAATTACTCGGTTAAAGAACAACTGGTTGAAGAAATGTCCGGTTTTTTAATATGTGGATAAGAACCCAGTTGAAGAATTTACCGTTTATAGAATAAACATTTGAAAAATTAATGGTGAAGGACTTTTAAGTCTAGAACAAGCGGTTGAAGAGCTCGGATAGAGCCTTAGAGTTCTGTTTTAGGAGCGGGCCATTTGTATCGTTACAAGATTATAAACTTTTTTACCATAATGCTGTGTCGCCTTCGACTTCTGATGAGGTGTTGCCTGTACAACATGGAAATTCAACGCTCTCTTTAATTGCGGACTTCGAGGAATTTGTCGAAGCACTGTCCATTTTGTGTCATAGAAAAAAATTTGTGAGTGTTTAAATTTTTGATGTCCATTACTTTTGCTACGTTCAGACAAGTCTTGATTTACGGGCGCACCGGCTTGCTGCATTCCAAAAATATGTCCCATGGAAGAGTGAAGAAGCGTATGAGACGTTCGCTGCACTCGAAATTCTAAATGCTCCTTGCGATTTTCATTCTTTGCTGAAGACAAATGTGATTTTTTGTTCGAGTAGCTAATAATTTCTGAAGCCGTTTTTTAGTTTTCGGATTTTCTTTCATTACAATCTTTTCAAGCAGTTATTGCAAACAAGTTCTGGTCTTTTTACGGGTTCTCTTCGCATTCTTTAACAATGCCATTGAATAAGCTGCACGAGACGGGCGCCTTGTTAAGTGATCTGACTTCTGCCTTTTGGACACTTACTTTTCTTCGCAATGATATTGAGCTGAGGAAAAAGTTTGTCTTGCGTTTTGATATCTTCTTCTGTAATTTTTATACACATGGTTTAGAGTGCGACTTGCTGACCTGGGTAACTGCTTTTGCACTGCAAAGTGTCTGGTTGATGACGTCAGGGCTATTCCACCGCTTGTAGAGTTTATTAAAACTTCGTTGATATTACTGAAGACTGTTACACCCCCGCTGGGTGTTGCTGATCCTGTTATTGCGGAACAAGTGCAACATGATTATTGGAAAGAAAGGTTGCGCTACTGTTTTCTTTTTTGCTTTTCTCTTGCCTTACCTCATTTTTAGCCTTAATTTTGTGGAGGCCTACTTCAGTTCGCTAAAAAGTTTTTTGCTCCTGACTCTTGGTGCCTGTGATGAAGTGTTTTTGGAACAGAAAGAGAATGCAGTTTTGAGAATTCTTCATGATGCTAAAAAGGAAACGCTAACTTCATTGGCCAAACTTTCCGATGCTTGTGACGAATCTACTTTCTATAGACTGTCTTTCGAAAAAGTAGTTTTTCAAATTGGTGTAGCGAAATAATAATTTTTGTTTTAGTTTCACGAACTGGTGCACCTTTTGGATTCCTTCACGAAAAATGTTACCACAACTTTGAGCTCATTGCTAGATCAAAATTTGTTGGCTCTTAGTGGTTTTTGTTCCGGTGCTCGAAATTTCCCTTCAAGTTTTGCTATGCTACCTGCCCAGTTGTCAGTTTTTCTAAAAACTTGCGAATCTTTCAAGCAACAGATGGTTAATAACTTCTTTTCTTTTGTGGATGTCTCTACGATGTATATTAGTGTATTAAACGTGCTGTTGCTGGGTAGCTTTAACTTTTTCCTTTCGGCGTTCAGGCATGTTCACATGGTCGATTAAGGTGTCAGTCGCGTCCTCTTAATGGTAAATTCTGAATTCCGAAATCGTCAGATGGTCGCTAAACAAAAGTCTTTCAAGGTATTTTTTACTGTCTAATCTCATAACAATCTACTGGGTTTAGATTTCTCTGGATATGCGAGGTCTTTTTACTGGAAGTGAAATTATTCGGTGGGTGATCAGTGCAAGCTCATCTCTTCCACCTCAGCTACAATTGGAGTCAGTATTGTGTCATATTCAGCATTCTTCGGATATACCAAGTGATCTTCTACAGTGGATAGAGTCAAAGTGGTGTCTTTGGTATCAAAAAAATTCTGAAAAGAAGGATAGCCTCTATGTCTTCAAAGCACGAAAAAATGAGGATGATGAGGATAATCTGCAGGAAATAACTGACCTTGAAGAATCTGAGGTTATTATTTTATTGTAGTGTTCTTTTCTTTTAATCATTTTTTACAGCTACGTCAATATATCCCTGACTTCAGTGATATTGATCTAGACAATTCCATAAATT
The DNA here is from genome assembly GCA_000981365.1 of Subanguina moxae. Taxonomy (NCBI): domain Eukaryota; kingdom Metazoa; phylum Nematoda; class Chromadorea; order Rhabditida; family Anguinidae; genus Subanguina; species Subanguina moxae. The sequence goes on along the minus strand of BBSZ01011958.1, from coordinate 5,613 downwards.
CCGGACTAGTTTTTTCGGATAGTAGCGAGCTGAGTGGTAATCAAATTATGGCTATTCTTCGCAGCCTTTTTGAGCCTCCTTCTTCGAATCAGCAACACGAACACGAAAAAATTTCTTACCACTCTCTTATGAAGATTGTAGATGACCTTCAGTGCTACGAAGCTATGGAAGCTGACGCTAAGCTGTTTGATTGTAAGTTGAAAATTACCTTCTTATTGATTATTGTAGTCTTTTAAAGATTTCCACCTTATCTATCTGAGGAAGGCAGCAAATATTTTGGAAGATGGCGAAACCAAATTGACGGCAGATGTGCTAAATGTTTATTCTCAGGGTGATAAAAGGGAGTTCTTGCGTGCCATTGGTGCCATAGTTGGATTACGGAATCGAGTGATGGAACTGCATGATGAGTTCCCGGAAAATTTTGTACTTTTGGAATTGTTGGATAAAATTCACTCCTTTAATAATGTCAGCGCCAACGCTCCTCTGATGAAGGTAGCAGTTTTACTGGAAAAGGTTTTGAGTAAGTTTACTTGTCTGAGTTGTCATTTATTCATTATTTCGAGGTTTTTTAGCGCAGGCGAACGAATGGCAACAGTTAGCAGATCTTTCGCGTTCAATTCAGCCTCAAATGCTGACACTGCAAGAAATTCTTTTAGATTGGCGGAAAATGGAAGTGGTATGTTAGGGTGATAGGACGATACAAATGTTCGTTAAAACTTCGATTTTTAGCTGTGTTGGTCCCATATTATCAAAAATATGGAGTCAGACTTTGAAGAAAATGCAGTTCTTTCTTCATGGCCCATTTTTGAGGCTTTGAATAAACTGCCTAGTCTTGTAGGGGACACCGAACTTTTGCGCAATGATGACAAAATTGTATTGATGTTAATTCAATGGGTTCACGGCTCTTCTCTTGTTGACTTCAGTGCTCGCCTAAAAAGGTGCTATTATAGTTTAGTTGTTTTTCGCGGCTTTGTAAATAATCTTTGAAATTTAAAGTGCTGAATTGTTGGTTCGTTTCGTGACTTTGAAAAGCGAAAGGAGAATTGGTGATACCAACAAATTTTCTTCAAATCTTGTGTTACGAATCTATGCCGTTATTAGGTAACATAGTTAAAAGGTTGCCAGTTAATGTTTCTTCACCTTAGGTATTTCAAAACATTTTCCGGCCTTTTTCAAGAAAAACTATCCAAAGTCAAGGCGGATACGAAGCAGCAGCTGAAGAATTTTGTCGACATCTTCAAGTACAACGACCTCAATTTTTGGAATATAAGACTGTCAACTCAAAAGGCCCGTGCACAATTGTTTAAAATAATTAAGCTGTTTAAGGTTATTTAACTGACTTTTTTATATAACTTTTTAATTTTTAATCTTTTCTGAAACATATTATATCAGGAAAGCTGCTGTGAGCCAATCGAGTACTTCTTGTTGGATGAATTACCTCAGTTGCCAGTGCTGCCTACTATCGATGGCATTGTGTTTCCACAGTTGTCAACTTCGTCAAAATTTATGATTGTCGCTAAGGAACTTGAGTGTATTTTCTCAGGTGCCATGGATTATAATGGTCTGGACAGACTCCGTAATGATGCCGATTCGTTCCTTTTGTTGTTGAATCAGGTTGCATTCTCTTTATTTTAAAGCTTGTTACGCTGTACATTTAGAGTGTCTCCTACGACGGATTTGATGATGAGACTAAGGAAAAGCTGCAAGGTCGTGCTTTATTCGAAAGACAAAAAAATTTTGCGTTCCTGGTTCGAAGTGCTGCACAAATTGGTCTATCTTCACGTCGAAGCTTGCAAATCAATTCTGAGAACCTGACGACTGATGCGGTAACTAATCTGTTTGTTGATGAAAATGATGTGAGCTATTTTCGAGCTGGACTAAGTTTTTTTACGTTGGTTCAATTAAATTTTAGGTTGGTCAAATGGTTCGTTTCTCTGTTGTGGCGAGGAATGTCTTTCTTAAAAAGTTTGCAGCGGCAAAGGTTAATAAGCAAGACCACCTGCAGAAACAGGTTCCAGTCCATGTTTTGACGCATCTGAAGGTTGCATTTTTAAATTTGTTCTTCTGTTTTGTTTATTGCTCTCTTTTTTGTTTAGGGAATTACAGAATTTGGGTTGCATTGGATGGTAAGTGCTGTGCAGTTGCTGGTGGAAAAAATTTTCAAGCAGAGTAAGAGCTTTTACGAACTAACAGAGGGATTCAAGATGGTTATGGATAACTTCGAGGTTTTTTATTTAATGAGGTTATATGGAGCATTTTTAATCGCCTCTTTAGTGCTCTCTTGATTTTGATAATCAAGTTGCTGTAGAAGTTCACGCTCAGAACTCGGTTGATCTCAAGCTCATATCTTATTGGACAGGTGCTTTTAAACTTTATATTTTTTTCGCATTATCAACAGACGTAAAATTTGTTAGATGTGCTCATGCAGGTGGTTGTGTGTTGTCCTGATGGAAGATCGTCTTCCTCGTTTTCTGGCCAATTAAATGAGCTTGCAGATGAGATAGCGTCTAATCCTTTAGCAACCATTACCAAACAGTCTGGGGAGTATGGAAAGCTAACTGAGGCTATTGGTTCTATTGAACAGAGCTTGAAAAAGTTGAACACTTCACACGACGACTGCCGACCTAAACGTTTTGGGTTGTCTGCAGGGTAGGAGTTTTTCATTACTTCTTGGTAAATATACAGCAAGCGCGCTGGTATTTTAGGAAAAAAGTTGATGAATACAAGCAAGTTTGTTTGGAAGAACTTTTCAAAATAAGCCAAGTGCTGCCAATTGTTTCTCAATATTTTCCTTGTGAGTGTGAGAAGATAGGTGGAATCTGCGTTAGTTGGATTAGCCGTATGCAATCGTTTTCGTTTTTGAGAAGAGATCAGCCGTTTAAACATTTTGCGGAAGGAAAAGTTACAGCTGTTCTTCTAAGGGTGCAGCAGCTCCTCAAAACTCTGTCTCTAGTTGTGGGTAAAAACATTGTAAATAAGTTGAAGTCGATGGATGCCGTTAAAGAGATCGTGCAGCTATTCTATCGACTGGACTTTGAAAATGTAATTTTTTTCTTATTATTTTTTAATTTTAATGAGTCTGATCGAAGAAGCTTTCAGGCACGATTAGAGCTTACACAATTTCTGGTGCAAATATCTGGGAGTGAAATCAGAACGAGCTACGAAGCTATCAAAATTGCTTATGAGCTTTCTAATGACTTGCATGCGATTATGGAAATGGCTACAGGATGCTTTTCTATCTATATCAAACTGTTTTCTTCTTGCTATATCATCTTTGAAGCTATTGGATGTCGCATTCTAACCGATGGCTTTGTGAATCCGATACCTAAATTTCAAGAGGGCCTTTCCGAAAACAGCAATGGAAAGAATGGAACGACTGAGAGCTGCTGTGGGATTGGCGAAGGGACTGGTGGCGAAGAAGATGTTTCTAACCAGATTGAAAACTATGGTCAGATAGAAGGTGTCAAGGTGGTTGTGAAAACATCATTTTCTTTTTTATTCAAAAATTTAAGGGCGATAAAAGCGACGAACAAAATGAACTGAGAAACGAAGCGCCTACGGATGAAAAACAACCTATCGAATTGGAGGATGATTTTGCGGCCAACCTGGAAGACATTGATGCCGAGATAGACGGTAAGCATACTGGAAAATATGTATTGAAAATTTTTATCATTATAATGTAGACGACGGTAACGAACAAGGAGAAGGCGATTTTGAAAATCAGGTGGATTGGGATAAAGGTCAGGTTGAGGAAGCTGATGAACAACAGTTTGACCCAAAATTATGGGAAAAGCCTGCAATAGATGAGCCAAAAGATACAGAACACCCTCAAGATGACAGAAGGTTTGATGGTGATCCTAATGTGGAAACTAATGTCGACAATGAAGAAAATTTGGCAGAGGACGCTGCATTGCAAGAGGGAACAGCGGAAAAAACAAAGGGTTTTGATGTAATGATCGATAATTTTTAGAGGCTGATCTTTATGAAGATATTTAGGATGATCCAGACGATGATGTTGATAATACTGGGGAAAAAGGCTTTAAGCTGCCTGATGAGGAAGAATCAATGGAAATAAGCAGCGATAGTGCTACTCAAAATGAAGAACTCGTTAAGGATGTAGATGGTATTTTTTCTTTTTGCTTTTTCCTTTTTTTGGGTTTCTGGGTGTTCGTTTAAACAAGCGGTACTAATTGCTATACATTTAGAAATAGATGACGTAAATGATGGTGCTGAGACAGACAGCTGTGAAGGCAATTTGGATGAAACAGATGACCATCCGGTGGATAGAACACAAGACTCCAGTATTCCAGACGTGCAGAAGGATTCTGATGTCCTTCAAGATGCAGATGATCGAGCATTTGGTATGGATGGTGGCACTGGGCAAGATCAAAGTGAAAAATCAGGCTCGGAAGACAAAAAACTTGGTGAAGTAAAACCAGAAGGAACTGAGGTTTGTTTGCGAATATGCGAACTTCTTGAAAATATTCTCTTAAAATTGTAGACGGGTGAGTGCAATGAAAATCTTGGATTGTTTCACAATTCAAAGAACACCGATAAAGATCCTCTCCATCAGAAAGATGATCAACAAAGTACAGTTCAGCGGCTTGTCAGTGAAGAAACCGCTTCGAAGGTGGAAGATGATAATGTGCTCGAAGGCATTTCCATTTCTTTATTTTTTTTATTAATCATTGAATAGTCGCAAACGTTGCAGATGGTGAAAAAGACGACCAAGGGGAGGCTTTGGGTCATCAACAAGTAGTAACTGAGCTGGATCGATATGTATGTCTCTGTGTAATTTTTGCTTGCTTACCATAAATTATATGTTCCATAATTTCAGGTGCTGCAAAACTCGTCCATCGAGGAAGCTACGAAGACACGTGATTTGTTCCAGCGGCGTCCAAAGCAACGTACTGTT
>BBSZ01011941.1:0-12567 GCA_000981365.1 Subanguina moxae | reverse complement strand
AAAATGTAAGAGAGCCAACCAACTGCTCACCAACTCAAAATAAAAAAATGAGCACAGAATGAAACCAATCGCTATAGATTGTCAAAAAAATGTGCTTGATTGATCTTTCGCTTCGAGACAAAGATTGCTTCAAATTTGACTTTTCGAGTTACTTTTCCTAATTGTTAAGCCCAATATTGTGGGACTTGTAGTAGAGTTAGTAACCAACCTGCTTCGTTGCCAACCATCTTACTGAGCACCTTGGCCACATCAAGGGATCCCTCGTTGGTTTAACCACTCTGCCTCTTCATTCGGGATACTGTGAAAGTGTGTTCCTCTCTGCTACAGTTCTCCTACATATCAACATTGTATAATTTGAGAGGTGCTAATTTGATATGTGACTATATCTTATATCTTATGTCAGCAACGTCCATACGCCTTATTTTTTAAGTTTAATGGGGTCAATAACAGTAAATAACAAACAGAAACATCAAACAACAGCTACTCATCAGCAACCAGAGTTTTTTTTTTTGATTTTTGGCTCAAAATCTTCGCAATCTTCAGCTTCTTCAGACTTGGTTTTAATGTCTCGCCCAGGTTGCTCTTCCTCTTCAGTAAACTTCTTGGACTTTGCCACGACTAGTGTTGGAATTTCTTTCTCAACGATATGCTGCACCTGAGGTCCATTCATAATCTTAATTTCTTCGCTGATTGCCTGAAAATTGAGTTTAAGAATCTAAATAGCACAGCGTACAACTCACCTTCCAAGCTCGAGCGCATGTATCTTGGTCATGGATCTTTACTGAGTTCTGCATAAGAGAAAAATAGAATAAACAAAGGATAAGCGAGAACGCCTTTTTACACAAAATTCACTGACGAACAACAATAAAAAGATGTAGTACTAGTGTATTATACACCCCCCGCCCCCCAAAAAAAAAAAAGTACTGGGTTTTCTAGATACATTGACCACTTAAAAAGCATTTTTTACTATTTTTAAGGGATGAAGTGCTGTATAGGGAGGGGAAAGGACAATTAAGGGGCCACTTCCTAAGGAGGGCCCACTCAGGAAAAAAGAAGATCTTGAACATAGCTCTGTCAACTGGGCTCTACCGCATAAAAAAGCTCTGGCATGCATGCTATTTTCATGCATCCAGAGCTGCTTCTCGAGTGATTTATGTCTCAGGTACGGGTTTTTGCGCATCTCAACTCCAAGCCCCCGAGTTCCCCTCGTCCCCTTAAGGGGTTTACCTGTGAGATGGATCCTGTCAAGATTCTGGAGAAATAAATAAATTTCAGGCCTTTTTACCATAGTTGAGTGAGAAAAACATGGTAAAAGGGCAAAAAAGGAGGTATAATCTTTTTTTGGGTGGGGGTATAATACAGTAGAGTCAAAAAAAAGTGCCACCTGCAGAAAATTTATGAACTTAGCTTCTTTCCTTGGAATATTAGTGTAGTTGGCTACCCTACGCAGCGTCTTTTTCAGCTTCTGATCTTTCATGTTTTTGATAGCCAGGTTGACTTGGTCGACCCAGGAATTCTGCTTGACTTCTCCCTGAAAATCAAATTTGCAGCGAACAAGACGAGTTGGAAAAACGAGTAAAGTCTACTTTATTTTCTTTAGCAACGTAATTGGCTCCGCCATATTTTTGGTTCTCTGAAATACACTTGATGTGCTCCTTATAGCTTGTCTCGTCAAAAACGAGTTGGCCTAAAATGTTTGAAGCTTGAAAACGGGAAGTGGTCAAGCAAAAGCTTACAGTCAATACAGGAAAAGTGATTGGACTTGCAATGAAATGTATGCTTCTGAACCTGATTTTTCTTCAACGAATCCCCGCAGACATCGCACGTGAAATACACCATAATGCTAAATAAACTCTATAATTTCAATACCTAGAGAACGCAGAATGATCAATTTTCCTTTTGTAGCAAAATTGTACAAGTTTGCTCTCTTTTAGATCCTAGTTGGTCACCCAAAAGGGGGACTGAGAACGAACAAAACAAATAGAAAAGGATATCAAACAGTTTTGAACACAATTATAAGAAATGCGCAGATCTTTTATTCCAATCATTCACGACAAATAATTCCTTTTGGACAAATGAAGCAGGCACTTTTGATGCGAATAAGAATAATTTAGCAGCATTGAAATTTACAGATAAAATCTTCAAATTTGGAGAATTATAGGCAACTAGGGTTGGTTACTCGTCGACGGGTCGACTAGTACTTGGACTTTTTGACGCAACCATTCAATTATTGTAGAAATATTCGAATACCCTAAAGTCGACTCTACTGCTTTCGACTCTACTACTTCCAACTCTACTAAAAAGCAAGAAAACAAATGAACCAGAAAACATATGCCACTAAAAACAACATCCAAAATCATTCCACCCTCTTTACTTATTCAATCCCCTCTAATAATTCTATGTTTTTCAAGGGGTATTAAAGAATAGTATCTCCGTTAGTATTAATAGAGAACATACGCTAAGCATCAACCAACCCTACAGACAATCTTTTGAGAAAAATGATATGTTCCGAAAATTTGTTTAAAAAAGAGAGCGCACCTTATCACCCATCTTGCAGTAAAAAATAATTTTTAGACTAGCAAAAATTCTTTGCACATGAAAGCTTTTTCAACTACGGTTCTATTATCAAGTCCTCTTTTCCATGTAATTGTGCATCGGGAGAGCATCATATTGGTAAGTGGAAGTGGAGCTGACAAGAGATAGGCTCCGTGAGGAAAAATCATAATACAATGTGCAGTGAAATAAGATGTTAAATACAACTACAGCGTATTCACAGAGAGCAAAGATGGTGTAAATACCCGGTTCACAATATCTGTTGTGGCGATAAAAGAAATACAAAGCTAACACCAAAGAAACCATAGAGCCAGTGGAGCACAAGACTTTGTATTGAAAGGAGCGCTCTCCCTGAAAACTTTATACCCATATTTAGTCTTATTAAAAAGTTGCATTTACCAAAACAGATGTTCTTCTCCTACCCGAATAATCGAATAACCTAAATTGGCATATATTTTTTAAGCAAAGTATCTTGGTACTTCTTTCGTTCAATCCCCCCCCCCCCTCATTTTTTATCAGTACACATAAAAAACAAAAATTTTATTTGCATATAACAACACTGTCTGAGATCACAAACGAAACCCAATATCGTCACCCTTGAACGTTCCGCACCAGACAAAATGAGAAATTTGCGTAATGAGCAAGAACAAAATGATAGACTGAATGAAAATACATGCATGGGGTGAATATGGAAAAATCTGAACTTCTGAAAAAAAAAATTAAAAATGCGAGGTGGGTTAAACGAAAGAAGTGCCAGGATCTCTACTAAATTGGCCCTATATTATAGTTACCTAACGCAAAGTTTATCTTACCACGTAGATAGCACCATATAGATCAAACCACACACAATAAAGCCGATAAAACTTGATTTATGAAGAACTAAAATTTAACTTTTCAGTTTCAAAAGACAGAAAGCCTGAAAGGACCATGCCTGTTGAAGACAACAGAATTTCCCAGTCGCGCGTGCATTAAAATATGTGCCAATTTTATTTTCGGCAACAAGTATGGCCCCGTGAAAATAACCTACAATAATCATCGACCGAGGATATACTGGTCAACATCAGCAAAAAAATTATCTCAGCGAAATTGAAGAAACAAGCCAAATGACAAGACCAGCTGAACCATGTCACCGAAGCATAGAGTGGTTGGAGCGGAGAGCTCACAAGAAAATTTCTGCAAAAGTTTTTATTAGATGGGTCTGTATAATGGCGTAGGAAATCCTACTTGAACGCAAATGCAAGTGCAAGTCGTGGAGTTCCATGAACTAAACTTTTTTAAAAGTTTTGGAATTGAAATTACGAAAACTTTAAACAGGAGAAGTTGGGCTCATGGAAAAGCTCATGGAATCTTTTTTCAAATGTCGGACGACTTTCGAATTCAGATATCTCAAAATCTCAGATTTTTGGATTCTTTCGCAATCGCATTCGGAATGATGAAATACCGTGTGTCTCAAAAGTTCGGAAACTTTTTTTAACGTCCAATCTAGAATACATTTTTCCAACACTTAGTATCCTATAATATACCGCAAAAAATTATTCAAAAAGCAATCGACCAATTTTCAAAACGACTTCGTCAATGTGTTGAAGCTGCTGGTAGTCATTCTGAATAGTTGTTAATGAAAGTTACATACAAAACGAAAGTAAAAAGGCTAGCCTACCCAACGGTATATTACAGGATACTAAGTGTTGGAAGAATGTATCCTAGATTGGACGTTAAAAAAGTTTCCGAACTTTTGGGACACACGGCAGACATCAAAGAAAGAAAAAATTATTACCGCCTATGAACAAACGCCAGATATATCGTTCAGGCGAATAAGAGGCAACAGCTGCGGAAACAGAAGGCAGCCAGTTGTCCACATTGCAATGGGTCCGCTAAATACCCTTTGCAGTCAGTACGTATGAAAAGTAATTTATCACGGCACCAAAAAAGTGCACAAAAAATGACACAACAAAAATGGCTATTTACAAAAAAAAATACTTACAGTTGCTTCGTCCCAATGAAGAAATATGCTCAGAAATATACAAATGATTAAGGCTGAAAACGGCAAGCCTCCAATTATGGAAACTAAAAATTTAAAAGGAACAGTAAGTAGTTCTTCTTCTCCAAGAGCCATTTAGACAGCGCTATAGTTTTCTAATGCAGTGGATTACCATAAAAATTATTCTGATTGATCACACGGTCATATCCCATCCGCTGTGCCCATCCGCTGAAAACTCAGACGCAAATAACTGAAACGATATCTGCATAAAAGTGATTGGTATCAAGAATAAAATCTCTTGACGAAAACTTGATAGCAGAGAAAAAATATCTCCGGATGGTTACACTATTACGGAACGAGTAATTTTATTACGTTTATTTATACACAAACAGTAACAATGAAGGTACTCTATCTACTTGTATTTGCCCTTCCACATGATATCATAGGGACTTAGCCAACGCCAGCAGTTCTGCATCTGAGGAAAAGAGAAATAGCATGAAGAAGAAAAAGAAAACTCACATTATATTTGATAACCGTATCCCAACCAAGTTCGTTCTTGTTGACAATCTTTAACTTTTCTTCCATGACACGCCGTTTTTTGAGCAATTCATGACTGACAAACTCGATTGAGAATGGCAGCCTGTCGTTGAAGTAGGTCAGATAAGCACGAGCCCAAAACAAACAAATAATTGGATAAAGAATACTTGTGGGTGAAAGGAAGAAACTCGCGCAAAAAATTAATATTTGTCTTCCGAGCCCCAATCACTGACCACATTGAACTTTTACATGTTGGGTGATCACCGACTCAGTAATCGATGTCAGCCCTATCCTTGCCAGTTAAGATTGACCACTTAAACGGCAAAGTGAAGGCCTTTTTCAATCTCAACTTAAGACTTCTATTGTCCGAAATATAAACCTCAATTTCAGTGATGTGTCCACCCACTTCAAGAATGATTCGACCAGGTCGCACAGGCGTAACGTATTCTTTGATAGCTGGCTTACCACCTCCCATTTTGGTTCCCACTGGTCTTTTTGTCCTGAAATTGTTACCGGTTGGCTTGCTCACTTAAAAAATCAAAATAATTTCAAACATACTTTGGAAGCCATGGTGGATCTGCTCTCCATATGGCGAATTGGTTTGGTTTAAGATTCTTGTTAAGTCTTTCCTAAATATAAAAATAGAAAAAAAAGGTTTTAAAGCCAATACCTGGATAAAATTGAAATGATCAAGCGTCATAAATCCACCAGAAACTACAGCCAGTCCATACTGCCTGGAAACGTATCATGTAAAAACAAAATTAAAGTTCAATATAAATCAAACTTGTGAAGGAGTTCTGTGTGGATATTCTAGAAAAAAAAAAGATTGGCATAAAAAGCCAGGAAATTAGTGAACTACTTCATATCCTCGAACTTCAATCATCCTCTTGTTATGAGAATGTCTCTTTTCTTTTGCGTCTTCATTTAATGAAGGTTCAGGAGGCATTGGCGGCAGCAACATCTCACCACTTAAAGGAAAAGTAACGTCTAAATTTTTAAAAATTTGGCGTCATCATCCAGTTAGCTGGCAAAATAATAGAGTTACTTTCGAATGTAGTAATGTGCTTGTATTCAGGAACATCTTGACGCAGCTCAACTGATTTGGCCAATCCCTCCATGAATGATTTAGAAACATTGCGCTTGCTGAAGACGACCACACAGCGACCACAAGCCCTTGGCAATAGATGCATCCTATTTTTTTTATACACCAATCGGCTACAAAATTTGGAATTCCTTAATCAAACAAGACAAAAACGCTGCATACATAAAGACTTTGCCAGAAATTCGTTCAAAAAATCGTCATAATTATAGGCGCAAATTCGAAACGATTTTACTTAACTTTTTGCATTGGTGTCAGGTAAGCGTCTTGTACCTCATGGAGTCGATTCTCGTTATAAGAGCACTCTCGCTGTAAAAGTACAAACTGTCGGTCACGAGGGGTGCTCTTATATCGAGAGTCGATTGTGCTGACATGAAGACATTGACAGCCTTGAATGGATGAAGCAAAGAAGGTGTTTAATCAGATCAAAAGAAACGGAGAGTTCGACAAATGCAAAAGAGAAGTACTTGCCAAGGTTATGGATGGAGTAATTTAGTCACACAATTGTTTTTTGGCAAAACGATATTAGTAAAACCACAATTTCAGGATTGCATGAAGAAGGTATTAGACCAATATTCTCTTACCGTCAGATATAGTTCTGATTTTAGAGCATTGAAGAGTGTGACAAACTAGTCTCAAGAGTCATTCAGTCCTCACCTAATGCTGGAATTGCCAAACTCCGTGAAATTGTACGTAAATTGTGCTTTGTGATGCAAGCTGACCTAAGCTCAGTGTCCGGCAATTTTTTCATCCTATTAATTTTTTTACGAACGAAAAAAGCGAAAAAATTGCAGAACTCTGAGATCTATTTTAGGTGAGACATGGAGCTCGACAGCATCATTTGCTTAATCCTCTCTACCTTCAAACAGAAAAAGTACTTTTTGTGTCCCTATGAAAAGTTTACAGCAAGATTTCTAGTTGTTGCGTGAATACGAAAGTTCATCCAAGCTAAATGAGCTATTTGAAGATATTGCTAGGTCAGAAATGAATCTCCCTCCCCGTGATTCTAACATAGAAATCGTAGATATGGAGGTTCTTTTTCTAAATTTTAACACTTGTTAATATCCATTTTCTAATTTTCAGGTTTCCAGTGGTCCATCTAGCATTGCCTCTACATGTTCATCCTCAATGTCTAATAATGGGGTCAATCCAGGCGGCAGTGGAGGAGATGCAGGGGACTTTGATGCATCCAACAGACCAAAAGACGTTTTTGAACGATTCAATGAGTCTATTCCTTTGGAATTAATCCCTTGTCCTCCACCTTTGCAGGTAAATACATTGGTACACGGTTAAAACAGTCGTAAAAGCTGTGCCATGCATGCAATTTTCATGTATCCAAATCTTCTTCTCGAACAATATTTCATTCAGGTATGGGCGTGTGCGTGTCTCAACTCCAAGCCCTCGAGCCCCCGTCGTCCTCGTAAGAGAGCGAAGGAGGCTTGAGAGTTAGAGAGGCGCGCATAGACTTCCCTATGAGATGAATTCGAGCAAGAGTCTGCAGAAAAAAATGCATTTTAGGTCTTTTTTGCCATAGTTCAGTGAAAAAAAACATGGTAAAAGGGCGAAAAAATTGCACAAATGGATTGCAGAAAAAACTGCCTTAACCGCAAAGGATCGGCCCAAAACGACTCACTTTACCTTTTTTAGGGCGTTAAAATAGATGAGGGGGATGGTACACGTATTTTGTGACAGTTACATTGGGGGGAGGGGGTATGATACAGTAGAGTCAAATTTTGTTTATTTTTTGATTATGTTAACCGTTTTTCTGACAACCTTTCACATATTTGATAGGTTTTTCAATTAGAGCTTGAGACGATATGCTAACCAGACCGTAGCCCCTATCAAAAACTTTATTTTTCAGGCCGTTACTCTTATCAAAACAGAAACAGACATCCACTCCAACGAGGCAGCTCACAACTCTGTAAAGCGGCCACTGACTGAGTTTGTGTTTCCTTCTTCACAAAACATTTTTTGTCTTATTGTTTTTAGAAGTCCACCAAATAATGGAGATCTTGACCCAGCAAGGTGTACTGAAGCCAAAAGGCCAAGAGTTTAGTAGAAGACATTGTAAGCTTTTTACTAAATTGCACAATACTTACGCTGTCTATTTGCAAATTTCTCTTATTTTTTTGCTGTAATTTGCGGGTATAGCTTTTTTGTGTTTTTCATATCTTAAATAAAAATCCTGGTGGATCCATAGTAATAATTTAAACACCTGGGATGCCCACGAGATTTTTTTGTTTGATCATAAGTGATAACTGAGCCACATAACACAAGAAAGAAATATTGCTAGGGAAAAATCTCGTGGAAACCGTAGGTGGATAAGCAGTGGAAAAAGTAGCACAAAGCTATGAAATTTTTGAGTAACTTGATCCAACAAAAACCTTGTCTATTTTATTGGTTTCTTAAGATCACAAGAAACAAACTAAATTATCTTTTGACTTTTTGGATTCGCTTTCCCAATCACCCTTTAATCAGTTTGACCATTGTGGGCGACAATTTGGGAATGTAGAGACGAGGGATCAGCCAGGTGCTCAGGTTGAAGATGTCAACGAAGACTTTATAGCGATCACTGCAACAGGATTATTTGTATTGGCTGTATAAAGAGTTGGGCCTATTTACCTGACCGTGGTTCGTAAGTAGAGGTAGCCGGAGCTTCCGCCAGATCCTTAAACATTTTGTGTTACAGTCATATCTGTTTGTAGCACAACCACTCATTAAATAGTCTGCGAATTCAGCTACACAACTAGGGGTAGTGCTCCAAAATAGGTAACACTTTACTTGATATAAACCTCCCATGTCCCTCGCCTAACTCATTCACTTATCCACCAAGATACGGGTTTCAGATGCGGAGGTTTCTCGAACCGAGAAATTTCCGCATCCAGAACCTCAGTTTCTCTGTGTAACAAGTGGGTCAGGCCTAGTGCCCCAGTTACTAGTAGCGGGTTGTATGGCCAAGTGTAGCCCAGCACGGTGTGTGAATTGACTCAATAAAGCGGAAAAATAAATCTGCCTTGTTTGGAGCCGAGCATTCTCTGCACCAGCATGACGTGATTATCTATAATTTGGTTGTTCCGTCGGATGTCTTTTTCTTCAAATGATACCTACATCTCCACTTCTGCAGCAAGGAGTCAATGTCCATAAGGAAGGTCAGGATTTGATAGGGCTGGGAGAATCTACAACTTTTGCATTAATGTGTATATTTACACCAAAAAGCTACCTAGGCATGTCCCGATAGAAATATATCATCAGAGCGCCCTTCAAAGCATTGTGGCTAAGTCGTCGCTCCTCTGAACAAGTCTCCTATGTATAAAAATAGCTTGCTTGCCGAGATATGACCATAAATGGGAGGAATGAGGGTGGAAAGGTTTTAGAAACCGAGTTCAGCACTGACTTTGACCATATCTCAAAAAGCAAGCCACTTCTTCAAATTCTATTTAGAGATTAGTGTTCTAGCTCGAGTGGCTCAGAACAAAAAATGTAGTGCGTATGGGTTATTAGAAGTAATTTTTCAAACATTTTAAAATTCCACAAAAATGTGGACACCACTAAGCCTTAGGTTCAGGGAAGGCCCGGTTCAGGGTGATTGTATAAAAGTTTAAGAAACCATGTCGAAATGGTTATACAGCCCCTGAATGACTACCCTCCTTGTTATGTTTTTCTCACACATAAATGTTCTACGTTTGTCCACTAATGTTTGGTATTCCTTCTCATCGGTGATTGTTTGGAAACTTTTGGATGTTTTGACGTACTCTTCTTTCCTCATCCTTCTTTCTTTGGCTGACACACAGGGATCCTAGAATTAAAAGTGTATTTTTGTATTCCAGCCCTTAGTGACCAAACCTGAGACTGGAGATTCAGATCTTCCAAGTAGGTGTTGACTGCCTCCAGGTATCTGTTCCAAAAGGTCTTTCTCTTCTTGGCTGTGGAGCTACACTCGTCTTCCACACTACTGGTCCTGCTGCTGCTGCTCGACCCATTGCCAGCAATGCTCTGAGTTTGGCTGGGCGTGTTGCCATTGAATTTAACACTGCAAGTCTGCTGTATGTCTTGGAGTATGTGCTCCTGCTCTTCCACCTCCTCCTCGTAGATGCCTGGAGTGCGGGCCAACCATCGCTAAAAACATCCAACACATTTTTATTTTCTCTGGCCAAAAATAAAACTTTTTTCTTTGAGGGAGCAAGAGCAACCTAGTCTCAAGGGTATCTAAATACCCGTTTTTTTCTTTTGGGGCTCTCCACTAGAAAAAAACATAATAAATCATTTAAAAAGCTTTATACGTTAAGTACAAATTTTTACCATGGTAAGGTAAAACAACCTACATCAATCAGCACAAACAAAGAGGGCTCCTCCTCGGAAGCAATTAGCCTGTTCTTGTCCTTTTCCTCCAAAAACACTTCCCTGTAGTGTTGGGCGTTGTATCTGACCCTGTTCTGCGAAACAACACCCAGCTTGTTCTCCAGCAGTCTGAACTGCAGGCTCTGGAAGCCAGAGGCGGAGGTCAGATACTTTCTGCAGTTTAAACAAAAACATTAGGTTCTTCAATAAATTGCCTTGTTATATTTTGAATTTCGGTCAGAAATGGCTAAACCTACAATTAGCTGTGCCTCTTTTTCAAAATTTAGAATTTTAAGAATTTTGAGGCGCTCCGGTAGTCAAAATGTCCTAAAAAGCAAAATAAAAAAAAAGGCTTGCTTGTGGAGATATGCTCAAAAGTAGGAATATCGTCATTTCAGAGCACCGACCACCTTACTTGCAACCATGTCTGGGCAAGCAATCAACTTTTTGAAATTTTGCTTCCTGAGAATATTTTGACCACTGAAGGGCCTCAAGATAAAAAATAACTTCCTGCTCAGCATTCACAAAATTAATAGAAAAGTATACCTGAATTCCACAAAATCTAGTGGCGACATAGTCTCGAGGATGAGCATTTGATCCACCAGCAGTTTGAGTATGCGAACAGTTCGCTCCAATAAACTCACTATCTGCAGGGTTTTTGTCTCATCCACTACCTTTAATTGTATTTATGGAAGAATTGCAAACAGTGTTGGCCACTTAAGTCATATGACAGTGGTTCTAATAAAATTGGCAAGACTTCAAATGGGAGGATGGCCAGTTAGAGACGGTTTTTGAGGTTTTTTAAAGTAGATATCATATACGGTCGGACTTTGATCAATTAACTTAATCACTAATAATAATTAATCAATCACTGCGATAAGCCGTCACCTTTGATAACATGTCAGCTTTCGTGGGGTGACGGCTTCCAGGGGTGACGGCTTATCCAAGTTCGACTGTATCTCATTAAATTATTTAAAATTCTTTCTGAAGCACCATACTAGGGTTGGCCTCCCGCCTCCCGTTATCCCAGTCAACTCTGGAACAGTTACCCCAGTCAACTATGGAACAGTTACCCCAGTCAACTATAGAACAGTTATCCTAATCAACTCTGGAACAGTTACTCCAGTCAACTATGGAACAGTTATCCCAGTCAACTTTGGAACAGTTACCCCAGTCAACTATGGAACAGTTATTCCAGTCAACTATGGAACAGTTACTCCAGTCAACTATGGAACAGTTATCCCAGTCAATTATGGAACAGTTACCCCAGTCAACTATGGAACAGTTACCCCAGTCAACTATGGAACAGTTATCCCAGTCAACTCTGGAACAGTTACCCCAGTCAACTATGGAACAGTTATCCCAGTCAACTATGGAACAGTTACCCCAGTCAACTATGGAACAGTTATACCAGTCAACTTTGGAACAGTTACCCCAGTCAACTAGGGTTGGCCTCCCACGTCCCTCCCCCTGCACATCCCTCCCTCCCGTGGCCAAAAAGTGCCCAAAATCCCTCTCGTCATCCCTCCCGCCTAAAAATTCGCCCAAAATCCCTCCCGTCATCCCTCCCGCCTTAAATTTTTTGCTAATATCCCTCCCGCTAGCAATTTTACGGGAGGGAGGCCAACCCTACACCATGCCACATAAAAAGTTGTGGCAAAAATTTAGTGAGATAAAAAAACGCCGCTGTTATGAGGAATTATTTGAAACGGTTTTGTCTCGAGTGGAACTCTGTATAATTGTATTGCACTACTTCCGTCGAGATCATTCGTTGCATTATTATTGTATTGTTGTGTTATAAATAGAGAGCGGATTTATATGGACGGAGAAATGTAAAATATGGCCATATATATGGCCAAAAATTTGGCAAAATATGGCCAAAATATGGAAATTTTTGAAAAATATGGAGTAATATGGATACATAAAATTCGATGTAAAAACCTTTGTTGAACAGCAAAATCTACTTTTCAGCTTCACAATTACATATCATATACATTTCAAGGTGTTCTAGCGTAATATTAGTTCTTTTTTCGTTAAGCAAGTTAAACGGAAATTCAAAAAT
>BBSZ01011919.1:0-15536 GCA_000981365.1 Subanguina moxae | reverse complement strand
AACATAGTTTTGTTAACTGGGGCCTACTGCATAGAGAAACTCTGGTATGCATACATGTTTTATGCACCCAGAGTCATTTTCGAGTGATTTATGTCTCAGGTATGTGTGTGTGCGCATCTCAACCCCAAGCCTCCAAGCCCCCTACGCCCCCGGAGGGGGCGTAGGAGGCTTGAAGGGTTAGAGATGCGCGCACAGACTTACCTGCGAGATGAATCCGAGATATACTCTTGACCATAAATGCATTTCAAGACTTTTCTTTGCGCAGCTCCAGTAACTAAAACATGGTGCTGTTTAGATATTACCTTAGATATGCTTTGTTGTTGCTAATGCCAGAAATAAAAAAAGACCAAAAAAGTGATGAAAAAACAACAGGGGGGACCAAGGCATTTTTTTCGGCGGTCCACAGAACACATGTACCGAACACATACATTATAAGAAAAAAAAAAAAATTGTAAAAAAAAGAGCTTGGGGTACCAAGGCAAAATTTATAAAATTTAAAAATGCAAAAATTTGCGAAACGTTTCGCAAATATTTGCATTTGCAAATATTTGCGAAACGTCTATGCACCTAACCGCAAACAGAACGTCAAGACATTTAAAAGACAAAGAATTTTTTCTTCCGCACCTTAAACATTAAATAAATAAGCGGCTTATTTCCTTTGTGACACTGCACCAACTCAAATACACTATTTGTCTTGTGCGGAAACTCGAAAAGTTGTGTTTTTTCAAACTTTTTTGAACTATGATGCCTTTTTCGGATTCTACTTCAAAAAGTTGGCCTTAAAAACATAAATTGCGCTCAGGAGTCTGCTTAATGTCTTCTGGCCGCGAAGCCCTCTGGTTAGCTTCTTTTAAATAAACTATTTTTGGTATTTTTTCAATGTAAAACTATTTTTCGACAAGAAATTTGTTGCAACACTTGTGGAACAATTTCATTCATAAATTTAGGTCAGTCTTGGCATGAGCATTAGACTGAAAGGACTTTTTGATGCAGTTGGTCGTCGTGCTTTCTTCGA
Source organism: Subanguina moxae (assembly GCA_000981365.1). NCBI lineage: Eukaryota > Metazoa > Nematoda > Chromadorea > Rhabditida > Anguinidae > Subanguina > Subanguina moxae. The sequence goes on along the minus strand of BBSZ01011919.1, from coordinate 14,521 downwards.
AGCTTTCCATTCCCATCCTCTCATCCCTCTAGCCAATGTGGATGATAGAACAAAAGGGCGACGACAAAAATTCCTAGAGCATGTTGTGGAGTGTATAGGCTTTGCTTCCACTCATGCTGCAAAAAACGCTGGCCAACTGCCCACCCAAGACAGGCTCTACCACAAACACTGGAATCTGGCCATGAAGTTGGCCAAGGACTGGAACTTGGACGTAAACACTCTTCACACAAAAGTGACATACTTAAAACCAGTTATTTTCATCTATACCTTTCCTCTTTGCAGGAAATAGTGTTTCTTTATCAGTTCGGCTTTGACCACGAGGCAGAGAAATTGCTGCCCAAAGTGCACAGCCACAAACTGTTGGCCATGGCTATCCTCCCATTGATTGCTGGCAGGATTAAGTGGTTGTTGGAGGAAGACCCAAAGCTGCAGCTGAGAATATTCCAGTGTTCAGCAGCATCGGAAAGGTGTGTGTTTATCCAACCAATGGGTGATTTTAACAACAAACGTTTTAAGCACGATAGATCATGTAAAGCAATTGTCTGAGGAGCTGGCCCCTAAGTTTGATGGAGTAGAGCCGAGTGGGATAAGGAAAATAATAAGAAGTGTTGGAAATTTGCTGACACAAGCTTCAAAGACTGAGAACTCTTCTTCTTCATCATCTTCAAACTTCAACTTAGTGAGCATGGGAGCCAAACTTAAAATGCTGAAGGAATTTGATGAGATATGTCAGGTAGCTGAGAAGAGTGTAACTGGAAAGTAGAGAGATATTAAAACAATCAACGAGACATTGTATTCACAAACACTTCCTCTCATCACATCCTAATAGTCATAATAGAACACTATATGTATACAATTCACAAAATCTACATTTCTCACCCATAAATGCACCAACCTTACCAACTTTTTACTCATGCAGCATATTCAGATACCAGACTTTAAACCTCTCCATTTTCGGATCGGGTCATTCTCGAAAAAAGTTGGTGATGACGGTGTGATGCTCGTCATTTTATTGTTTTCAGATTTCTAGCTCAAATAAACATGGTTAGCGAAAATAAACGAAAGCTCTAGTCGAAAAATAAATATTAGAAGTCACTATACGTTGAAAATATATTGAAGACAGGCGAAGGCGCAGGAGCATTGCCCTTAAGAATCATGTTCTATATTGCCCGAGACATGAGGCTAACGACTGAAAAATATGCACAAACATTTATTGCAGTTAGAACATCAATTACATCGCTAGTGTTAATCATATGCTCTTAATATATTGTACTTCTAAACCTTCTTTTGTTTGCCGCTCTCTTCTTCTATACAGTCCACTTCAGCATAGGGTGGAGTGACACCAGAAGACTTGACAATCACAGTAGGAGGAGGAAACACGAGCGACATCGCCTGAGTCATCCACGGGCAAAACCCAGTTGAGAAGTAAGGAGAGGGCACAGGACGGCACGTGTCAAGCATTGAATCAGGCGGCAGCGTTTCCAGCAATTCATTGTCTGATAATGGAACGGCCGTACGGGTATCTAAAAAGCATAATTGAAGCGTGGAGCACTTGTAAAAGAGTAGAAAGAAAGAAACTTACCACTCTCTACACGATGAGCAGTCAAACAATCGCTATCATCAACATCCAAAGATGGACGCGACACAGCATTTACAAAATGGGCCTTACCAGGTAGATCGACAACCACCTAACATCTCAGAACGTACAAAAAAATTAAGATTGAGTCATTTGAATAACAAACCTCAAGAGCAGAAAAGGCCTTAGAGCAAACGATGCTGTACCTCTCGACCAATTCACTTTCCGCATTCACAGAAGCGTCCAGCCAATCCCGCATAGATTTCTCTGGTACAATAGGCTTTGTACAGTAGATTATCACTTGAAGTTGCTTCAACCCTTCCTACAGACGAAAATGTTAGGTAGATCGCAGCTTATTACAGAGAATACAAACCCGTTGAAGTTCATCAAAAAGACGACTTTGATCAAGGCTGACCTTAACTGAGACAGACGAGTTTGGCTCAACATAGTATATTGCTCTTTGATTTCCAGATAGCGGATGGAAAGATATCAGTGACGAAGAAGACGGAACCAACTAAACCGAGAGAACAAAATACATCACAGAGGACAATTCCGAAACGGCACCTTCACTACGAAGCCGCAATCCGTGCCATTGCGGAGCAGAAGTCGACGACCTTGAATGCTACGAGACAGCGGAAATATCATTTGGACGCCACTATTCATCGCAAGAAAAGACTAAAAAATTTAACATGAAGAACAAAGACAATAAGTGAGCACATGATCTGCAAATTTTTACCTTTGAAACTTCTAGAAAAACAAATAGAATCAGTCGATTCAGCTAGCAACTGATACTCCCAGCGGAAACACAGTCGAATAATGAATGAGAGAAAGATCAACCATTAAAGCTGCAATAAATTTTGTAGTCGACTCGAGACAAAATAAATTTCTCCTCGTCTTGTGTCGGAACCAGCGTAGACTATGTTTCACATATGTTTAGTGGTTCAGGGATAATTTGCACTGACCTACCCTTAGGCTTAGCCTTAAGCTAGGTTTTTTGGGTCCAAAGTAGCTAGAGAGTAGCTAAACCACTTGGAGGGTAGGTATACCATGTGGAGGGTAGGTAAACCACCTGGCCATTTTGCACTATTTTACCTTTATTTGTACTGTACATAGACTATCAATTTTTGTAGGAGCTCAGAAGACTGCTCTTTTTCTTTTTTATGAATCCCATTAGAAAGGAATATTTTATAAGGAATATTTATTGCACGCTGTATAATAATACTTTTACAAGTTGATCTTCTTACATTAGCACTTTAAATTGAGCAAGTTGATATACATAAGCTATATGACATAATTTTTAAATACTTAAATATACTTATCAAACTTAAATTAATGAAAATAATCTACCAAAGATTGACGCACTTAATCGAAACCGAGGCAGCTAGGTGTAGACAATGCGAAAATACAGTATGGAGAAGATACGAGGCCGGCATGGCACATAGGCGTACTTTGTGGAGACATTTGACAGCAGCTCAATTACAACAATCTTCTCTATATAGACAGACACGTTCTCAACCCAAATAAATTATTTGCGTGCAGGCATGCAGCTGTCATACCCTATTTTCTCTAATAAAGCCTCATTTCCTTGATTTATAATGGTGTTGTCGGCATTGTGTTTTTTTAGCCATTTTTGCAGATGACTCTCAGGCTATTTACCACTTAAATTATAGCGTATCATTATGGCTACAATTTGGGTGGTAATTTGCCCAAAAGTCATCTGCAAAAAGTGGGTGAAAAACATTATTAAAAAATATTTAAAATTTTTGGAAAAAAAAAGAAGGGCTCAAAAACTGGCATTCAAATCAAAGTCAGAGTCGGAAGTGAGCACTGGCATCAACACTTCTCTCCGCGACTCCTTCCTACTGTTCAGCTGCACTGGCTCCACCTCTTGGCTTAGTTTGGCCAGGTAGTTGGCGAACTCGTGGAAGAGTGGTGTATCTTTTTTGTCTTCCTCCTGATTTTCCTCCGGCAGTGGGCAATGTTTTTTTACAGCCCCTAAAAAGGTGATCTCAATTTGTTTTAGACTTATGGTCGTCAGCCCACCACATGTTTGTTCACCCTCGGAGAACCAGGAGCACAAGTGGAGCAGCTCGTCCATGAGTTCTTGCTCATCCCCACTCTTGTCCATATTTTGGTCTGTGTGGCTGTGCTTGCAGCTGCTGAATAGGCAATATAAATATAACTATTTAATAATTTTCCTAGTAAATTCATTAACTCATTCATTAGTACCAAATAGGGTTGACCTCCCGCACATTCCTCCCTCTCGTGGCCAAAAAGTGGCTTGCTTGCTGAGATATGACCAAAAGTTGGGCTACTTAATTCTTGGAACACCGACCCCCCTACTTGCAGCCATATCTCCACCAACCAAGCCACTTTTCTAAATTCTGCTTTCAGATTCGGATTGCCGAGGACATTTTGTGTTGTAACGAAAAAGTGGTTAGCCAAACCACTGAGCCACGCATGCTACTTATAACACTTATAACGCATACAGCACCGTTTGTTATATGAGATGTTATACGAGACCGCATATAGCACCTCCTCCTCTTAGAATTTTTGAGGCATCTCAATCTCATAGTAGTCCTAGATAACGAGGGAGCGGATTCGAACTAACGACTGCGCCAATTGTTGTAACGAAAAAATGGGTAGCCAAACCACTAAGCCATGCATGCCACTTGAAACGAGGGTAACTCTGTTTGTTATATCAGATGTTATATACCAAAACTTAGCCTAGATTCTCTCTCATGGCTTGACTTGGAGCGATCCAGCACCTAGAGTTGTGTTTTGTGAACTACCATCTAAAAACTTACAAGACTTGTTGTATCTTGAACCAGCGGTGTTGTTCCTCTTCCCAGATCCCTCTTTTCAAACGGCTCTTTTCTAATATGGACACAGGCTGAGGCTTGGGTGTCCTCTCGGGAGACAAAGGACTCGACTTGGCTGGTGTCTTCAGTTGGCCAGACCTGCGCGATGGGGCACCCATAACCTGCTGCACATTTGTGCTTCTGCGGCAGTTGGTGGGCGTTCTCTTTTCTGATGGCTCATTCTCTTTGTTCCAGTTGGCCAGGTTGCTATCAATCGGCATTCTTGAGGCTGAATTAGATGGTTACACAGGTAAGTTTTAAGCCTATTTAATAACCATCTTAAGCAACAATTTCATTAAAAAGAGGCAAAAATAGTAACTTAGAGGAGAATAGAGGCTGAATTGTGAGGGGAAGGCAGTCACGGGGGCCTTTAATTTGAAGGGCCATTCACTCCATCTCCCTTACTGAACCAGGGCAAAAATTGCCTCTAGATACATTTATTTCTCCAGAGTGTTGCCCGGATTCATCTCGCAGGTAAGTGTGTGCGCGCATCTCTAACTCTCAAGCCCTATTACGGAAGCTCGGGGGCTTGGAGTTGAGATGCGCACGCAAACATACCTGAGACATAAATCACTGGAGAAGAAGCTGTGGATAAGGGAAACTATGTTCAAAGTCTTCTCTTTTCACACAGAGAGGCCCATTACTTGTCCCTTCGCCTCCCTTATAGAACCCTCAAACCCTTAGCTCCAAAAGACAGATTGGATTGGAAACAAAAAAAAAATCAAGCCATAAAAAGAGCAATTAGCTCTCCAAATGTGCAAAAAAAATTTTGAATAGGAAGTAGACAACCAAAAAACAACACTTTGAGGGTGGGAGGATAGCTGTTGTGGAAGGGAGAGGCAAGCAACCCACAAAACATAAAAAAGAATTAATTTGGTGAGTAAAAGGGGAACAGAGGTACTAAGATGGGAGAGGGCACTCCACTGTGTACAGTGGGCCCACTAATCCAGCATAGTTGTTTGCCCTGATCCCAGCAAACCATCTTCCACATCTTTTTTTTTTTCAACCAAAATGGGTAGATGAATGGGTAGCAAGGAAATGGCTGGATGAAACCGATTTGAGGAGGAGGAGACAATAGGAAGAGATTTGAGGCCTTATCCCCTGCTTGTGTGCTGCAAATAAATCTCTTTTTTGGCTTGATTTGTCGCCTCTGCGTTTGTTTATGACTTCAAGAGGACTCGAAAACCGTAAAAGTATTGTGTGAGAGGGATGGAAGAGGAGCAACGCGACACTAAAAACATCACTGGATTTGTTGATGGAACAAAGAGACGAGGCAGTTGTTTGGGCTTTAGTCCTAAGTGCTTAGCAGTTGCAGTTTCATGCTAGTACTACTACGGCAAGTCAGGCAACAGAGAGAGGACAGGTGTTGATTGTCTTTACAAACATTTCGTCGTATACCTGTACTGAGAGACCGCAGCTTTAAACACGTCCATGGTTATACAGTCAAACCTGGATAAGCCGACACCCCTAAATTCAAAAAAATGTGTTTGTGGCATTGTGTTTTTGACCTATTCTTTGCTGGTTTCTTCTGGACATGTTATATACCAAAACGTAGCCTAGAATCTAAGCTAAATTTTGATATACAAGATGCCCAGAAGACACTAAGCAGAGCATAGGTCAAAAACACAATGCCACAAACACATTTTTTTGGATTTGAGAGCGCGCTTATTAGAGGAAATACGGTATCTACCAATAACATCAGAAAAAGTGGAAAGACAACTAATTACAAGGAATAACTGTTTGGTGTAATCCTCATTCACAACACAAAATGCAAAAAAGGTAGAAAAGAGTAGAGATAAATGGCTGATAAGACAAGTACGACAAACATTGGCATTGACACACCCAGCAATTCCATTCTCACTGCCTGATGAATGGCGCATCACAAAAGAAGTTTTGTAATCAGGTCCTTTGAATATGCAAATGACTCCAACAAGGTCGTCATTACTGGCACACATTCCATGGGATATATATAAAGCATGTGTGTTTACAGTTGGCATCCAGCTGTGAGGCTGAATCTCCCACTGATCTCGCGATTCCGCCAAGTATTGCTCTCGGCAAACCAATCAATTTAGAATTAGTGGGGCACGAGCATGGTTTGAATGCGCGCTCACCTGCTTATACATAAAGGGCCCAAGAAGTTGGCTTAGGCTTAATCACATTTATTAAACTTCGCCTTCGAAAAAGCCAAACTTCGATGTGGCTGTTGTATCGTCCTATTAGAATAACGATATGTTTATAGACAATAGAGATAATAGATGTGTAATGAACAAACTTTACTTCAAATACACAATAACAACAAAAATAACAGAGAGCACAACAAAAATAACAGAGAGCACAACAAAAATAACAGAGAGCACAACAAAAAATAGTCGATAGATCCTTTTACATCCCTAATACTCAACGAACAGGTCTTGGCACGACAATTCGTGTCGAGACCAAGACCATTCAAAATAATACGATCACAACATCCATTTTTGAAAAAAGTTGTCGATAAATGGAAGTTTGGCTTTTTGAAGGCGAAATTGTTGAGTTGATGCCTCTAAAATCAACTTAAATGATAAAAAGCGCCAAATGACAGCCATTATTTTTGTACAAAAGTTAAATAAAGTCTAAAATGAAAAATAAAGAGACCACCAACCAGAGGGTTAGAGAATGATGGCAAATGGATGGATAGTGGAGGAGTGACTCGGAACCTAAACAGTGAACAGCCCTAAACCATCCCTATTTAAGAAAATGAAGCAAAATTAGAGATGCAAAAGGCACAAACACCTCTTTAGAGGAGGCAGCACTGCTGTTGCTGCTGACCAGCACTCCTCCTTCTTGGCTTTTGGCGCCCTCTCCCTCCTGGGGGGTGTGTGTGTTCTGCTCTCAAGGCCGACACACCACTGCTGCTGTCGTTGAATATTCTTGGATTAGGCGGGAAAATTGACCGTCTACAGGGCAATGAGTGATCGCTTGTTAGGAATGGACACAACAATGGATCAAACTGTCTCAGGGAAGTGGTCAGTTGGCCATATTTTTTGAAATTGTTTTTTAAATTTAATAAAAATCCTATGTTTTGTAGAAACTTTTTTATTCTGAGACCTCCCAGTAGTCAAAATGTTCTAAAAATTACAAATCTGAAAGCAGAATTTAGAAAAGTGGCTTGGTTGCCGAGATATGGCTACAAGTAAGGTGGTTCTTGCACTATCTTCTTTGGTGCTGCTCTTTGAGGCACCTCAATTTCGTATAGCGCAGAATATGGACATCTCAATTTCATGGTAGTCCTAGATAACGAGGGAGCGGATTCGAACTAGCTACTGCGTCAATTGTTGTAACGAAAAAATGGGTAGCCAAACCACTAAGCCATGCATGCCACTTGCAACGTGTGTAACACCGTTTGTTATATTAGATGTTATATACCAAAAAGTAGCCTAGAATCCAAGCTAAAATTTGATATACAAGATGCCCAGAAGACACTAGCAGAGCATAGGTCAAAAACACAATGCCACAAACACGATTTTGAATTAGAGGGGTGATCTATTAGAACATTTACGGTATGGCCTTATCACACACCTAGTTTTTCTTTTATCAACAAGCTGGCTGGTTGGTTGCATTTGTCTCAATTTAGAGGGAGAGGAGCGCACACATATGCCATATTTTCATCCTCCAATAAAAAAAACCTACCGCGATGCGTCCAATCTCCACCCTCCTCCTTGATTGTAAACACCCTGCCCTATGGTCCCACTCCAAATCTCCATCTACCTATTTTTATGTATCTACCCACTTTTTGGTCTTTTATCAAACTCAATAACAGCTTTCTGGTCTATTACCTACTAGTATGTGTGTTGTGTCAATCCACACCAACAAATTGTTGAGGTGTTTGCCAAGACGCGACACCACATTTCTGCTTTCCCTTCACAATTGCTAGTCAAAAAAAAAAAGAGAGGGAAAATGGAGCAAAGTGAGTCAGCGCTCTGAAAATTCCTCACGCCGATGGTATTGGGCTGACGGTGGTGCTCTCAACCGGCGCTTATCAACCCATAAAATGGTGTCCAGTTCAGTGCTGGACAAGGCTGATCAGGCAGACAGTGAGGTGTCTCGCATGTGTGCTTCTCCTGCCCCCACCAAGACAACAGCTCTCTTCCTACACCAACACTTTTTCTTCCAACAATTCTGGGTGGTTGTTGTATAGTAAGAGAGCATACTCCTTGCTTATTCCCTTGAGCTGGTGCGCAATTGCAAGCACTTCTTCTTACTCGATGTTGCGACACACACAATTCTAGAGGAGGAAGAGAATGGCTGATCAACTAATTTGTTTAATTAGGCCCTCTTAATTACACAACTTGCTTGTTTGCTGAAGCAATCAGGTCGTGCTTGAGGCTGCCCAAGAGAGTAAATACCACGAGTAGTGGGTAGTGCATTACCAAAATTTCTCCTTTTCTTGCTCAGTCTGCCTGTGTTTGTTTTGTGGCTGGCTGCTCTGACTCAACCCACTACTGGACATTGGGTTGGCCACTTCCAACCATGAAAACTAATAATAACGATTCCATATACTTTTGTGTTATATTTGCTGATCAAAGTTGCACTGTTCCTCCGTCAAAAATAGGGCATTCACAGGCCTTTTATGTGTTTATTTATTTTTTTGCTAGATGGACTGCTGGCCACGGTTTTTTTCCCTACTTTTTGAAAATTTTTAACAAAAATACCCATTTTTGAAAGGAAATGTTTATTTTGAGACCTGCAGGTAGTCAAAATGTCTTTGAGAATCCGAATCTGAAAGCAGAATTTCAAAAAGTTGCTTGGTTGCCGAGATATGGCTACAAGTAAGGTGGTCGGTGATCCAAAATGTCAATAGTCCAACTTTTGGTCATATCTCGGCAACCAAGCCACTTTTCTCAATTCTGCTTTCAGATTCGGATTCCTGAGGATATTTTGACCACTTGCAGGTCTGAAAATAAGAAAATTCTTGCAAAAATGGGTGCTTTTATTTAAAAAAAACCAAAAAAAATCATGGCCAGCTGTCCCATGACCCTTATTTCTGTACAGTCAAACCTGGATAAGCCAACACCCCTAAATTCAAAAAAATGTGTTTGTGGCATTGTGTTTTTGACCTATATTTTGCTGGTGTCTTCTGGGCATGTTATATACCAAAACATAGCCTAGAATCTAAGCTAAATTTTGATATGTATGATGCCCAGAAGACACCAGCAAAACATAGGTCAAAAACACAATGCCACAAACACATTTTTTTGAATTTAGGGGTGTCGGCTTGTCCAGGTTTGACTGTATTTTAATTGTGTCTACCTGTAAGTTGTATAATAGGTAGCAAACAGAAAAGGCACTTATTCCTCAACAATTTTTAGTCCAATCAATTGGAAAAGAAAGGGTGGAATAAGCAAGACAGAGGGGAGATAACCCTCTACAAGCAAAACCTCCTATTTGTTGTGCTCAACATTTTTTCTCTGACAGCCAGCTTGTACAAACAAGCCATCTGACTGGTTTGTCTGTCCGCACAACCACTTCCTCCAAGTTGACGCTTGTCCAGCAGAGGCGTTGCAGGAATCACCTGTATTCCACCAAATCATCTGGCTGAAACTATTCATTGATTGGAGAAGCACTGCTACCCTACTACCTCTAGCACTGATTGAAACAAGTGGAACAAGAAAGTAGCCAGTCATGGCTTATGCCCCCAACTACTACAACTACCAGGTTGGAGAAGTTTGCGTCTCAATTGCCAAGGCTTTACCGCTCATTTTGAGAAAAGTCAGAGAACCGTGACATAATGCCGTGTGTCCCGAAAGTTGGGAATGGAAATTAAAAGTCCATTTTCTCCTCAAACACCTAAGTTGAGACATTATGTTTTTGGTACCACTTGAAAGCCCTACTTCTCTTCTTTCGATTGGTATATAACCTTTAGACTTTCATGTATTATAGGGCGGTACGTGACAAAATAACGCCGCGGCCAAAATAACGCCGCGCCAAAACACCGCCGGGACACAACATCGCCAGAGAAGCCTTCTTAGGAAAAAGAAAAGCTCTCCTAGGGTCGAGGCCCTGATGCCAGCACCAGGGCGAAACAAAAAATTCCAGCACACTCCGCCAACGAAAAATTGAAGGAATGCGAAGAATATATACAAATCAAACAAGTTTAAAATGCTGGGTTTGAGAAGAAACAGCAATGGTTAGAGAAGGCTTTTCTCTTTTGGATATTTTTTTTGATATTATTATTATTATTATTGTTGTATTATTCATGTTATTTTTACTGACTGCATCTATTCTTAGTCTTTTTGCAGGTTATTGTCTGTAAAATAAAAAAAATGGACTCAAAAAACCTTTTTGTTGATTCCCCAATACACAGTACTTTAAAGACATTTGGCGATGTTTTGTCCCGGCGATGTTATGTCCGGCGATGTTTCGGCGCGGCGTTATTTTGTCCGTGGCCGATTATAGGAGGCTCCGGGGCTTGGAGTTGAGATGCGCACACACCAGGGTCCTGGTGAAGGTGAGGTAGCACTCAACAGGTCCTTCGGGGGGTCAAGATGCGCACACACCCATATACCTGAGACATAAATCACTCGAGAACAGGCTTTGGATGCATGAAAATAGACCTTGAGGTTCAACTGAATTGCAGGTGGCCGTCATTTTCGCCATAATGCTGGGTGGGATGCTGTTGCTGGCCATGGTGGTTGGAGCCATCTACTTTATTTGTGTGGTCAACGTAATTTTTTAAAAATTCTTTCCTTCAGCTCCTAGCACTGCTTAAACCCCAAAAAAAATTAGATACGCAACAAAAAGGGAGTCGGCAGGACACCATCAGTTGCGGACAGAGGCAGAGCAGTGGTATGGCAGCCAGCACCCGCACACACTCACATGCAGCAACAGCCGTATTCCAGTGTACACAACCAGCAAGCATACCAACAAAATGCCAACATTGGAGAGTAGGTGCATGAGCTTGGGAATATATTGAGAAAATACATGTTCAGAAGATATGATGACCACCAGACAGCCATGCCTTTGCCATACACAAGTGGACACAACAACCAGCCACATGTTCAGCAATACTCAGGCCAAGAAAGTGGCAGAATCAGAGAGTTGCAACCAGAGTACGCATATCAGCAGGTATATAACGAATTGGTAGCACTTTGCCGCAAAGGCCCAATCAACCTGCTGGCCCCTTGTGTCCCCACCACAAATATTTTCGACCAGACTAGGTTAGCCGTGAACCAGTGCACACCCTGCTTCATTTAGCTTTTGTGGTTCAAGGGGTACCTTACACCAATACTAGCCATAAATCAGCTACACCAAGTAGACGTCCACTTGATGGATGCAGACGCCCACTTGGTGTATTTCATTTATGCACCAACCGCAACTTTGATGGATAACCAACCAATGAATATTCTGGCAGGAAAGCACCTAATATGGCAAAACATTTCAACCTGAGTCAATCAATTACAAATTAAGGGACCCACCACCTGGACAACAATGACTCCAGTGAGGGAAGAGCACATTGTTCAGGCCGGCATTCCATCCACAACTAGTTTTCATATGTCATCCGTCTAAGTAAATTAACCTGAGAATGGAAATGGGGGCTCTCTAGCTCAAATTCCACACCCACAAAACTCTGCCATTGGTGCAGTAGCAGAACAAAGATGTCGTTGTTTTTTTGTGTCTGCTCACCTCTCTTGAGATTAGTCTCGCTCAATTACAATGTCTATTTTCTACTACTCATGGAGCAAAAACCACATTTTTGTAAAAATATTACCGTATTTCCTGTAATAAACGCCACCCCTCCCCCTAATTAAAAAAACCAGAAAAGTGGTTAGAACACAAATTGAGGCGGGTACCGTATACTATATTCTAGCGCACATTTTTTTTATATTTAAAGAGGAGGCGCTTATTACAGGAAATACGGTAACTCTATGCACTCGACAGTGGAAAAAGGATGAGACTAGGAGGAGAAAAAAATCACCCACATTTTTTTTGCTTACCGTAAATGTTGTGATAGAGCCCCCCTCCCTAATTCAAAATCGTGTTTTTGGCATTGTGTTTTTGACCCACTTTTTCCAGACGACTCTCAGGCAGCTTACCACCCAAATTGTAGCTAAGACAATAAGCTACAAGTTAAGTAGTAAGTTACCTGAGAGACACCTGGAAAAAGTGGGTCAAAAACACGATTTTGAATTAGAGGGGTGACCTTTTAGAACATTCACGGTATTTAAGTAGCGGTATTTCTTTCCTGATCGATCGACCATCCATTAGAAGGCGGTCAATCAAGAAAAAGTTGGGACAGCCTGTGGAATAGTAAAAATTACTAAAGAAAGTTTTCCTAGTCCTCTACTTTTCATTGCCGCCCGCGAGTACTACCCTATAATAGGAATAACAATCATAAAAGATATAGATTTTTTTAAAATGTTTATTACATAGTTAGAAACTACTCATAAGGAACCTCGCGAAGTCTCATATTGGCTATCCAATGAGACCAGACTCTCCTGGGCGAGTGAAAAACAAGTTCGCGAGGTTCCCTCGTCAGATTAGACGATTGGTAGACTAATTTGCTTAGGAATACCAGAGTTATCCTACATGTCTAAGCATTTTTGTGAATTTTGTCACTCGAATGCTTACACGTATACTCCCTGAATAAGCAAAATAACTAAGGTGATTAAAAACAGCTATCAGATAATACTTATTTCTCGTCACTTGATCAAATTCTACTTTAAAAACATCCTACAGTCGAACTTCGATAACCCGTCACCCCCAAAAGGTTCGATTCGCAGCTGGGTCCGACCATTTTTTAAACTCAATTTTCGACATCTTTTGCCAACTTTGATATCGATGTCAACACTAGCAAATTCAGAATCCTTGCGATTTTTTGCCCTAAAGACATCAATATAAAAATTAGCAAAAGATGTCAAAAATTGAGGTAAAAAAATGGTCGGACCCAGCTGTGCATCGAACTTTTTGGGGGTGACGGCTTATCGAAGCTCTACTGTATTCAGATTATTGTACCTCAATCTGACGTCAGCTGACGTCAAGTCATACTTGTAAAAAATAAGTAATAATATGAATAAAATGTTTGTAAAACATAATTTTGTTCTATTAATAAAGCAATAGACAGATCCTGTTTGTATCCGTCCTGTTCGTATACGTTTGAGCATTGGCGTGAAGCATGTCACAAAAATGCTTAAACGTACCGTATTTACTCTATTAACTAGGTGAGTCCCCAAATAAGTGGCTCGCTATCACAACAAGGTGTTGTTGACGAAAGTTCCCGAAAAAAAGAGAAGGGGAATGAGTAAGGAGGGCTATGAATTTTTATAAAGGCTCTCTATCAATTGTTGACATATTGTTTGTATTGTTTGGCAATAAAGTCATTTTCTGCTTTGCAAGTTCTTATGGGAGCAAATTTATTAGCAGAAGCAGTGGTAGTAATAGCAGCTACATCAGCTTCGTTTTACAAGTCAACAATCCATTCTACTCACTCACAAAAATAATGGGCATGTGAGTGATGGAAAAGAGCAGTTTCAGCCGATAATTGCAAAACGTTAGCCTTCAAAATCAAAGAAAAGAGATGCAGAAGAAGAATAAAAGTTATTCCAACTGAAAGGGAAAAGAAAAAAAAAACCCGCTAATATGAAGAAGCAAGAAGCCAAAAAAGGGCAGCTGGCGTGAAGACAACCTCCAACCAACCGGTTCCACCTCCCCAAAAACAACATCAATTTGGGTGGTGGAAGTGGCGTTTCTTCTTTATCCCCTCCAGGCGATTCTCTTACGTTATCCGGTTGAGTGGGAGAGAAGTGGTGGAGATGAGCAGCAGCAATAGCAGCTATGTTGTGTGCATCTTCTTTTTTGGTGGCTAACCTTGTAGATCATCTTCACAGTTAACTCTTCTCTCATAGTTAACTTCCCTGTCGCATCACAGTTAATTCTTCTCCCATAGTTAATTTCCCTGTCTACTCATAGTCAACTTTCCTGTATCCACATGGTTAACTTTCCTGTCTGCTCACAGTTAATTTTCACCCATAGTTAACTTCTCTGTCTCTTCATAGTTAATTCTTCTCCCATAGTTAATTTCCCTGTCTACTCATAGTCAACTTTCCTGTAT
>BBSZ01011913.1:0-24743 GCA_000981365.1 Subanguina moxae | reverse complement strand
GACCAAATGCCTTCCAGTCTTTCTCAAAACTTCAATTTTTCCCCATCAACATTATTTAATCCACCGAGCGCTTGTGCTTCTAATGCACTGACTTACGGAAGTACGCCGTTGCCAGCAAGAGTAGACAAAGTAGACGCCATGTTTGATAAGCCTCAGGGGTGGAAGGTGGGAAGTTTGCAGGGTTTGTCGTTGTAAAAATCTTCGATTTTCAGGGTTATGGTGTTGAAAGATCGGTCAAGAAAGAGCAGCATTAAATTTATCCATAAATTACTGTTCGTTCCTATATTATATGAAGGTCTTATCATCTATGTTTATGTTTGTTGAAAGGTTAAAGACCAATGTTCGAATCTTGCAATTTTCTTATAACTTTTGAATAGTGAGAGTGTTTAAAGTCCTTCTTGACACGCCGATGAGTAGTCAGCGGTTTTTTACGACCTAACTACTCAGTATTTCGGTACTCACATCATGGCCAGAAATTTTGATGATCCATAGTCACATTTCTGAGTATGGTGTCATTATCAAAAAGCCGAGTAATTAAGCCATAAGAAATCGCTTACCAAAGAGCGTTGCGACGAAAGAAGGTGGTGTAAATAAAGGTATAAGGTAACAAATACTACAACGCAGATTGACCCAAATAAGCTGCGAATATGGTAGAAGGAAACCAGAATTTGAGCAAAAAAATTGGAGCCTATCTTCCTCTAAGAACCGAAATAAAGACATTTCCTTCCTACCCTGCCTACCTTGAATGTGCCTTAACTCCAATTGCTAAACATTTTCGAGATCTGGACAACTATTTTCAACCGCAACTTCAACGTACATTTTATTTCAACTGAAACCATAACAACAAACGACTTTTTCTTAGAAGGACATATTGTGAGGATGATCATTCTTTCCCAGACTGAAACGAGAGCCAAGGTAGCCACAGAGGAATTTCTTGTCCGCGTGCTTTTTTATAGCCGCTAGGATGGTGGAGTCAACCTCCTTCTGGTCTTCCTTTCGCTGATCACTAACGGTATACCCCTGAAAATAGAAGAATTAAAAGTAAACGCTACACCTCGTTCTTCAACTCTACCTCTTTCTCACCAGATGCAAAGATTCCATCTTTCGACTTATCGCCCTTCTTCGGCGTCTTCTTGAAGTAGTCGTCATTGATATGCTCACCGATCTTCACGCCTTCAATGTCCAACTTGGTACTGGTAGCGATAACAAAAGCCTGAGCAATACGTCGCAGAGGAGTGGCATTCAATTTTAGAGGGCCTGTAAAACTAAGCTATGTTTGACTCTTACGCTATTCTTTAAACTAGAACCTGTGACAAGCAAAAGGCCAGATTTCTCCAATTGCTTCAAAAAGACCACACGTTTTCCGCGATGTCGACCAACAAGAATGATGAGAATGGTACCTGGAGTGATTGTTTTGCGAAGAGGAACTTTCTTAGTCTTGCGCTTGACACGCGCAGTCTTCTCAGAAACGATTGGTAGGTACTTAGGCTGAAATTTTCATCATTACATGGTGACGGGAAAATAAAAAATCAGCGTCTAGTTCCCCTTCAGCACTCCATATTTTAGTCTAAAGCACATTAATTCATATGACGACGCAAATCCTCACAAAAATGTGGGCCAGAGATTCACTGAGAGAAGTAACTTGGCAAAAAATATAGTGCTCCATACCAAAAAGTGAAATGTCAAAAAAGAGATTCAACATAATACATAGAAGAGCTCGTTTTTGCTGTACTGCCCCGTATAACAAGAAAACCAAGTTACCTACCCCTTTGTTGACAGGAACCACACGTTCTCCACCATTCTTTTCTCCTCCTATCTTCTTGGTGACAGTGACCTGCTTCGGCGCGACCTGCTTAACTTTCTTGGCGATCGGCTTCTTCAGCTTTTCATAAAGTCCTCGATGATGGAACATGCGGGCCTTGGAAAAACGCATCAATCCCGGAGCGATTTCGTAATTCTTCGGCATGCGCACAGCTTTCTTGGTCTCGGTAGACATTTTAATCTCCAAATAACTAAAATATGTATCAGATCAATTACCTAGACCATAAAGACACAATTTGCACACTCAAAAGGTTGATTTAACAAAAAGAAAGAGAAAGAGCAATTGCAAAGTCTGAGTGTTATTTTGCTATCATATACATAACTACTCACAGATCGTATCTTTGGCGCTGATTTAAATTCATTTTTTCAAGCCTCTAGCTTTATTTTAACGAGTTTTTATTTTATGCAACTAGTGTATGGCGAAATCCAGTGGAGTTTCTATACGAAGAAAAGTCTATATGGCGAAAAAAACTTAAAAAAATGGGAAATGTCCCAGGGTCTAAAATAAAGATTCTAAATACCGATTTCTAGGGGTTGAATTGAAACATGACTGTTCACACATGTTTTGTATGCTTCTTATTGCCTTAGTGACCTTTTACAGTGAACAGTAAAACCTAGAAAACATAATTAGACCTTAGGAAAAAGTACCACTCCAAATATCGAGGATTCTTTTCGAGATTTTTACTCGACGACTTTCTTAGTTCCCGAGTCTCCTCAACGCCAAACACTGTATGTAACTTGCGGCTTTTGAGGATTCCACCGTCTGGAAAACCTAATATTGTTCAATGGGAAGCCGTGTAAAAGACATAGAAGCTAAAAATTTTACTCCTCGAGACTATCAGGTAATGATGAATTGTGATAGATATAGCATGACTGTAGCATTAATGTAGCGGAGATTCTCATAAGTTATAAAAATTTACAAGTTAAGCTCGAATTGCTCAATCGTGCTGTTGATCATAATACAATTTGTTCGCTGGGTACTGGCTCAGGAAAAACTTTCATTGCTGTCCTGTTGATTAAAGAATATTCGTTCCGCCTTTTGCAGTATGGGCAGAAGGCAATTTTCCTTGTAGATAAAGGTTGTTATTTCACCAAAGAATTTACATTTTTAAGCCTTCTTTGTAGGCTTGTCGGGTACCCGAAATTTTTAGCTACCAGAACCCGTACCCCAAAAAACCGAATTCTGGCTTCCATTACCCAAAAACTTCACCAATGATTTTAACAAATCGAAGTTTACGGGTACTCGAACCGACAGCCCTACTTCTCTACAATGGTAGCATTTGGCTGAAGCATTTAGCCACATGACCAAAATGAGATCTCAGATCTCGAGTTTTTCGAGAAAAGTCGACTTATGCCCTAAGATTAAAGGCTGAGATGTGCGAAAATATTTAGGAGAGCTGATTTTTCTATAAAGACTTGATATCTGAGATCTCATTTTGGCCATGTGGCTAAACCCTACAGCCAAATGCTACCATTATAGACGGCGATTTACTCACTAGTTTTGGTTTAGTTGCTCTAGTCGAACAGGTACATTTCTATAGGTCGTCTAGATCAGACTTATATGCCTGTGTTTCAGCAAGCATCACATATAGAATGTCACTGCAGTCTGAATGTGGGTCGAATGCATGGCAAGTTGAACACAGGCTATAAAACAAAAGAAGAATGTGCAGAGTTTTTGAAAAAACACAATGTCTGCGACAAGCTCTGCCTGAACATGGTCAAGCCACTTACGTATTTTAGGTGATCGTAGCTACTGCCCAAGTCTTTCTCGATCTTTTGAATCACGCCTTTGTCGACATCACTGAAGCTGCTGTAATTATATTCGACGAATGTCACCACAGTCTTGGAAGGCGTCACCCCTACCGCCTAATTCTTGATCGCTATCGTGCTCTACCCAAAGGTTTATAGTTTCTGAATCGAAGTACATAAATAAGTTGCTCATAATTTAGAGCAGAAATGTCGTATTTTGGGCCTGACAGCTTCTGTCCTCAACAAAAAAGTGGTGCTTTCCCGATTGCAGATGACTTTGAATCGTCTGGAACAGATTATGTGTTCGTATCTGGAACCAGTCAATGATCTCACAACGGTAGAAATATTAACAATAATTTTGCCTACATATGTACCACATATTTGTTTAGATGCTGAAATATGGTGCTAAGCCATTGCAAATCGTAGCCGTATGTTTCAATGACCATCTCAAGGATTTAAGGACAAAAAACATTCTGGTGTGAGAACATTATTTTAGACTATACAACATAATTTGAGTGGCAATTTGTTAAGAGGAACATTTGTTAAGCGGCCATTTTGTTACGCCACAAAAATTTACAAATTCTCGTTTACAGTACTCCTTTTCGAGAGGATTTTTCTATTTTGAGGCACCCTTGTAGACAAAAATACCTCAGAAATTCAAATTTACAAGCAGAATTTTATTAAAAAAAAAAAAAAGACGATCAAAGCTAGGAGAAAAGAAGATAACAACTAGGCTTGCGGCTGGCTATGATCATATCTCAGGAATCAATCCTTTTCTTAAAATTTTGTTTTCAGATTCGGATTTCTGAGGTCTTTTTGTCTACCCGGGTGCCTCAGAATAAAAAGAACCTTTCAAAAATGAGTAACATAAATGAGTATATGTAATTTTTTGTGGCGTAACAAATGTTCCTCACAACAAACTTTCGCGTAAATTATGGTGTACAGCCATTTTACATTTTTTTAATCCGTTAAATAATGATTCAATTTTAGCACAAACTTCTACTTTTCGTGAACAACAACTGTGAATTTCGGTCAGAAATGGATGTGGACCCTAGGCCACCCATTCGAGAAGCCATCAACAGAACTTTCAGCGTGCTAGACCAGGCAAGTTTCTTTTTGTTTCACATCAACTTTTAAAAGTTCTGTTTAAAATAATTGTCTTAGGTCGGAAGTTGGTGTGCCTGGGTATGTCCTCTGAAGGTTTGTGTTCGCCTCATTTTCTTGTTGTTTCCAGAGAGTGTGCATAGCTTGGCAGAAAAGGATAACTAAGTTTATTGAAGACCCGGTTCTGGGCACTAAGCAGAAGCGGTTACTGAATGCTGCTGAGACTGTTTTTCGCACATGTACCAAAGTACTCGGTGATCAGGTGTACTTCTTCCGGTTTTTCTTAACAAACCCTTTCATTATCCTTTTTTTGATTCCAGGTCCATGGAGTGCGCTCTTACGAAAAGCTTCTGCCGTTTGTGAACAATAAAATGCGTCGTCTCCTAGAAATTCTCCGGTCATATGAACCAACAGCAAGAGCAAAATCAACTATCAAAGATCCGCTCTTCGGTCTTGTTTTTGTTGAACAAAGATATGTTGCATACGTTATTAATGTGAGTTTCCTCTATTGCCACTGGACTCTCTATTTCATGTTATGTCCTTGCAGGTATTGCTTAAATGCTTGGCAAAATGGGAGCCTAAAGAATTTGGCTTCATCAAAGCAGACTTTGTGGTTGGTCACACCGGCACTTTCGTGGACACTGATGAGGCAAATGCAGCGCATAAGAGACAAGAATCGGTTTTGCAGAAGTTCCGCAGTGGTGCTCTTAATTTGCTGGTATGTACAAGTGTTTTGGAAGAGGGCATTGATGTACGACAATGCAATCTGGTTGTTCGCTACGATCCTCCTACGGACTTCCGATCGTTTGTTCAGGTTTGTCAGCGAATTCGTGGGATACTGGCTTTATTTATTTTTATAAGTGTTCAAATTTCAGTCTCGTGGAAGAGCTCGGAGGGAAAATGGCACCTTTTGCATTCTCACGTCCAAAAATGAGCGCTCGAGAATTGATGAAGAGCTACGTGTTTATGCCCAAGTGGAAGAGGTACGGCTTTTTGTCAGCGAGGTTTTGATATTTTGAAGAAACTTTTTTTGGATCATTATGATAAAAACACGATTTTCGCGGTTATATCGCAATCGAAACCTGTAAAAATGTTGGGTTTGTCGAAAAAGTTCGTGCGATTTTGAAATTTCATCAATTAATCGTTCTGCGTTTGTAAAGTGTAAATTAGAGTTGTGTAATTTCCCGGAGAAATACTTTCTGAGTATTTCTCCAGACAATTCTGGGACTACCGTAAAGATACTCGAGTAATGATTTTCGACCAAATACATCAATAAAACATGCGGTGGACTGTGCAAGAAATTCTTCATTTCAAAACCCTAGTGTACACCACTACTTTAGTTCTTTCTAAAACGCTACAAGTGTGAAGACAGTTCCAATATAATTGATGGTTTGATGGAAAACACCGATGATGTTATTCCGCCATATGTGGTGGAGTCTACAAAAGCCCGTGTATCCATGTCAAACGCAATTGCTTTAATCAATCGGTACTCTAAGTTTGATGTTAAACAAAAAATTAATTTCCTTATTTAGATACTGCTCAAAATTGCCATCAGATGTGTTCACCCGACTTGTGCCACAAATTAAAGCTTATCCTGTATTCACAGGCACACATAGTTTGGGATACCAAGCCGAGCTAATTTTCCCCATAAATTCGCCAGTTAAGGAGATAATAACCCTTTCAAAACCAGCTAGCACTAAAGCGCATGCTTTGATGGCTGTTGCACTCAAGGCTCGTTTATTATAGCCGGTTTCCTGTTTGTTTAATAAATATGTTTAAAATTTAGGGTTGTCAAACATTGCATGAACGAAATGAGTTAAACGATCACCTTCTGCCGATGGGAAAAGACACTGTTGCTAATCTGTTGAGTGAGTTGGATGATGAGGATCTGCCTTACATTTCAATGAAAACCGGCTCGGTCAAAAAAAGAAGACTTTATGACAGAAAGGCTAGCCATATGCTGATTTCTTGTTGGTAACCAATTTGTGTTGTCTTTTTTAGATGTCCCGATACGTGCCAGATACGCTGCCTCAACCAAATGTGCCTTGTTACGTCTACTTAATCGAGATGAAGTTGACAAAGCCAATAAGTGAAGAAGGAAATCCAAAGAAGCGTCGAATTTTGGATCCCTCTCAAGTAGATTCTGCCTTTGGACTTTTGAGTACCAAACTAATCCCGGCGGTGAGTTTTTTAAAGTTGGTATAAAATTTAAATTTTTAAAGTTCATTACAGAGAAAAACGGAGAAAAGTACAGTCGACTCTCGATATAAGAGCACCCATTGGGACCGACAGTTTGTGCTCTTATAGCGAGAGTGCTCTTATAGCGAAGGTAAACTTCGTCTGTTTTATCTGTCTTTACGGCCAACCAAATTTTTTTTTAGTGCTCTTATACCGAGAGTGCTCTTATAGCGAAGTGCTCTTATAGCGAAGTGCTCTTATATCGAGAGTCGACTGTATAACATTTTACTGGAAAAAGCCAGCCGAATTGTTTGGAAAATTGTCTTCTTCTTGATGTGGTTATTTTTGCAGGTGCCTAGTTTTCCTGTCTTTCAACGCCAAGGTGAAATGGAAGTACGCATTCGAAAGACCAACTCCATGATGTCGCTCACTGAAGACGAGATGTACCTGGTTCAACTGTTCCACATACACGTTTTCGAGGACATACTTCGTGTGGCAAGAGGTGGAGTGGAATTTGCTCCTGAGCACTCCCCTATTCCGCTGCTTATTCTGCCGTTGAAGAGAGGTCTACTTTTATTTATAATCTTCAAAGATACGGTGAAATGTCACAACCCCACGTTGTGGACAGACATTAACTGGCCACTCCTCGTTCCCCGTGCATTACAATTTGGGCCATTTGCATTGTCTTGAATCATTGTGGTCTTTTTAATTGTTTATACAAATCTAATTTAGTTCACATTGTTCAAGATGGTTGCTCTATGGAAGAGTATAAATTGGATCGCAGCAACCTCAGTTTGACCATCAGAGAACTACCAAGCAGCCCTTCAGATGAAGTTCGTCAGCAGTTTAAGTTTGATGAAGCAAAATTCCTTGACGCTGTGGTAATGCCATGGTACAGACCCAATGAACAGCTTGCCTACTACTATGTGGCTGAGGTTTTATTTGATATCTCTGAGGTTATCCGAACAAGCCGAGGCCTTTAGATTTGTCGCGACCAAAACCCGTCAACTGGATTTCCTGATGAAAAATACTCCAGTTTTAACGAGTACTTCATGTCTAAATACCAGCTAGAAATTTATGACCAGAAACAAAGCCTTTTGGATGTGGATCATACCTCCGCTAGAATGAATCTGTTGCTGCCAAGAATTTCTTCTTCTCGTACCACAAAAAAGCACTTGGATCCATCGCAGCGTCAAGTGCTGGTGCCAGAACTAGTTCACATACATCCGCTCTCATCTCCTCTGTGGACTATGTAATCATGTGAAAATTATGGTCGAGAAAAAATATATTAAAAGTTTAGGCTAATTGCTTTGCCAACAGTTATGTACAGGTTGGTTTAGATTAAAATGCTTGAAGCGCCGTTTCACTCTATCATAACCCCTTCTCAAATAACACCCTGATTCTATCTCGTTTTCGACGAGCTTCCAAATATTTAAGTGTGTTGTTGCGATTTTATGGACTATATACCCCTTAAATAATTCAATCCAAAAAAAAATTGTTGGTTCGTGGCTTATCCACTATCGCTAACTAGTGCAGATTCGTAGTGGTCAATAAGGTATCTAAAGGTTTGTCGATTTTGCGCAAAATATCATAAACTGTCATTAACTCGGCTTTCGTCTCTTAACACTTCCCAGCAGTCTTTTAAGTCTTCCTTGGGGGTTGTAATCCAAAAGTATGGTGAAGCTTATTTAGCAAGTCTATATTTAGGATAAACTCCCTTCTTTTGGCAGATGAACTTCGCTGCAGAGTGATGAGTGAAGCTTTTGGTGTGAACCCTGAGACTCCGGACAATTTTCAATGGGGCAAGCTTGAATATCCAACCATAAATAGCGAGAATAGTCGGCAGCCGATTAAAAATCTGGACCATCTCAAGCGAATTATTTCGGCCGAGAAAGAAAAGCAGTCGACTAGCAAGGAGAGTGGCAAAATGTCCATGCAAAGCGAAAATAATGAAGAGGAGGATCCAATGGAAATGGTTTGTGTTTTTGTGTTTCCATCCCAATTTTATACAACCCATTTGCAGGCTTGTTTCTCTATTGGAGTGTGGGATCCAGGTTAATAACAATTTTTAGTTCTGCAAACAAACCTAAAATGCAGTATTTTCTCTAATAAGGCAGCATGGGACCTTATTAGCGAGTGGGACCCTATTGGAGAGTGGCGTCTTATATTTCAACCTGTCAGAATTGATAGTTGCCGAGAAAATCATATAGATTTCTACGCAAAATCAACACATTCCAGAGTGAAAGTTGTTTTGTGTTGAAATTTTTCAATTTTCGCGACTACTTTTTGGCTGTTTCATTACCTTGTGTTATCTTTCTCGTGTCTACGATTATTTTTTTTTGGATTTTTTCCTCATGTTTTATTTTTAGAATGGGCTCTAACGAGGAAGTAATTCGGAAAGCAAACGAAAATTGAGTTTGATAAGCCATCATGTTAGAAAAAGAAGTAAGGAAGTAAGAGACCGCTAAATAGGGGGTCGGTTTTTTGTGATCTGTGGCTATCCTTCGTTTAAAGTGATTTTGTGCGAAGAAGATCTGCAATTGCACAATGACGAAGGCACGCCGAAGAAATACCAAAACCTACTCAAGTAAAAACGCAGCGACAAAGTTAGTGAATTGGAATTGTTGTTGATTGATGTTTAAATTGTGGTGTGAAATAAAAGTCTATGTTTGGGTGTGCTCATTTATTTTTTCAGCCTCTTGGCAATTAGAGAGTCGAGTCTGTACTTTTCAACCCTTCTCGGGACATGGGCCTTTTTTAGAGAATGAGCTTTTATTAGAAAAAGTACGCTAGCTATTGCAGAAGTTGCTGCCGAATTCCAAAATCCTGACCCTATTCTGAACTCGACAAGCGACGGATCTCAACCAATTGGCGACGAAGCCATTTCGGAAGCAATTGCTTTGGGCTCTAACTATTCGATACACAATTTTGTGGAAATGTCGGATGAGGAGGACGACGACGAAGCATACGATATTCAGCTAGATTTGAAGATGACGATGCACGAAAAATTGGCTCGTATGCTCTTTCCCTTTCACACAAAAATGTCTGTTGATGACTGTTTGTCTGTTTATTTAGATCTAAAAGAGCCCTTTGAACCCTGCGAAGTTGTTGGATGGGACGGAGATCTCGGCAATTCCAACTTTGAGACTGAAAATGTGCAATTCCCATTGGTACAGTTATTTCATATACATTGCAAAGTTTTCATTCTACCAATTTAGGCCATTTCTGGCAACTCTAATGAAATCAATGTTGCTTCCTTGATGAAAGATTTGGAAACAAACATGGGAATAAATGCTTTTGAAGGGGCTGCTGCCACCAAGAATAGCTACTCAACATCCGGTGTACAGAGGAGAGCTCAAAAAAAGGTTGAAAACGTTGACTTTTTATTTGCTTTACTAAGAAGAATTTTCCCACTTTAGAAGATGTATCTGGACTCGATGGAAGCTATGGATGACGCTGATAGATTGCCTCAGCGCAAGCAAAAAGAAGAAGTATTGGACTTGACAGAGTTTGACGAAGCTGATCCCGAAGATGGGGTTATGTTCAATGAAAACCAGGCGGAACACTCACCCGAACTACTAGGTTCTTTTCTTATCTTATTCCGCAGCACTGCAATTTACATGAGGGCAAGTCACCAGCCGAGTCAGGGCCTGTCTACACTGATGGTGTGTGGTTGCAGCGTGTGGCTGTAACTGCGTAGTGCGACGTGTAGCGAAGTATTTTATACGCCTATGCAGCTACAGCCACACGCCACACGCTGCAGTTGCAATTGTGCACAGAACTCTAGTCAATGTTTCTCAACATTCACCTATCTGGAGAGTGCCAGATGCTTGAGATCAAGACTCACAAATGTTCTCCCTCCCTGCATTTTGGCTTCGAAGGGGCGTGCTAGTGGCCGATGAGACTTATCGATTTAAATTGTTTGCATTTATAGGACAAGAAGCTGTGCCTGCCGATTGTCTGCCTACAATTCCTGTATCACCTGAATTTCTAAGCACTAAGGTGCTAATTCCTTGATAAGGTCTTTTCTTAAGGTCTTGCCTTATTTTAGTTTTCCGTTGGTGCACCTGAGTTGAATTGGATGAACTTCTCCTTTGAAAAAGATTTCATTGACGAAAATCCTTATGGTGTTTCTCCTAGCCTACTCTTGCAAGCTCTTACCACCTCCAGTGCCGCTGATGGTATCAATCTGGAAAGACTGGAGACAATTGGCGACTCTTTCTTGAAGCTGGCTGTCACCAACTATCTCTATCACATGCATGTGGACCAGCACGAGGGAAAACTAAGTTTTGCCAGATCCAAGGAGGTATTTTTGACTAAATAATCACCTACCTCCTGCCATTCCACCTGTTTAGGTGTCTAACAGTCGGTTATTCAACTTGGGTAAGAGGCGAAAGATCCCGTTTTTGATGGAAGCGTCTAAATTTGATCCTCACGTGAATTGGCTGCCACCTTGCTATGCTTCCACCACTGAGTTTCACGCTCTGAATCCGGTGGAATTGGACGAAACTGATGAACATCTACAAGGACATTCTTTTGCTTCTGCTGATAACTCTGCTCTTAATCTAGTCAATCCTTTTAATAAACACTTCTGTATGCCTCTCATTAACTTTGTTGCACTGCTTTTCAGAGAAAAAGCCAAGAACATTTGGGCACTGGATGGGGAGAAGTGAACAATGGACCAGAGAACTACAAATGTGAAGATGGTGTAGAGGTCATCACTTTTTCACAGGTCGCTCATTCCTTCACATTTGTAGGCTTACTGGTTAGCCTAAGCTTTCATTTCCAGAACACCAAGGCGGAGAGCTCGGACCTGCCCCCTCTGCCCTACAACATGTTGACTCAACAGTATGTGAGCGATAAATCCATTGCTGACTGTGTGGAGGCTCTGATTGGAGCACATTTGGTGGCGCTTGGACCACGACCCGCTCTCAAGTTCATGAATTGGCTGGGGGTGAAAGTGTTGATACAGCCAGCGCCATTCTTCCAGCCTCTGCTCAGGTTTATCGACACAGAAGCGAATGTATCTTGTTTGACTGGATTCTAGCCTAAAGACCTTGCCCAATTAACTATTTTAGCCAGACCGCTCCAAGAAACAACTGTATATACTGTATACACAATTCAAGTTGGATGAAGTGGAGGAAGCAATTAGTTACCGGTTTGGAAACAAGGCTTACCTGCTGCAAGCCTTCACCCATGCGTCTTATTACAAGAACCAAATCACTGGTTGCTATCAGGTATTAGACCACATCTTTCTTTTTTGGTTAATACCGAGGAGTGTGACCACGGGGTTAGAGCCTCAGAATAAAGAAATTCTTTCACAAATGGGTACTTTTATACAAAACCACCGAAATTTTTGGAAAGAAGCATGGCTAACTGTCGTCTTACCTTTTTTACAGTCAAACCTCGATTTAGCGCACCACTCCCCCTAATACCAGCCGTAGGGGGCCGTCAAATCGGGGCTTGACTGTATACACATTCGCTTAAGATGGTATAATTTTGGGAAAAAAAAATACACAACCACCCCCATTCAGCGTCTAGAATTCCTGGGTGATGCTGTGCTGGATTATCTCATTACTCGATACCTCTATGAACACGAGAAGCAATATAGTCCAGGAGTGTTGACTGACCTACGCTCTGCCCTCGTCAACAACACCATATTCGCTTCCCTGGCTGTCAAATTCAACTTCCACAAGGTATCTCTAGGTTTTTTGTGCACATTTGATTGAATCAACTGTTCATTTGCAGCATTTTATTGCGATTTGCCCTGGACTGTACTACATGATTGAAAAGTTTGTCAACTTGTGCAACTCCAAGACCGACAACAATGAGCACTGCACTAATTTTGATGACGAGGTGAGTTTTTTTTTGTCAACAGCTTTTTTGATTCCATGTATTTGAGATGTTTATGATAACTGAGGACGAAATAGATGAGGGCCATGAGGAAGACATTGAGGTGCCAAAAGCTTTGGGTGACATCTTCGAGTCCATTGCCGGCGCTGTTTACCTGGTCAGTTATATTTTCTTTGGAATACACACATGCAGAGTACAATTGTCAATAGTTGTAGGGATTTTGTCGTTTCCCTTAGTCCAGTAACAACTTTTAGAGATTAAATTTTGGACTCCTACTGGATTATATACCCTCCCACAAATATTTACGGTCCATCTTTCGTCGTGCCAACCTTCAGCTGCCCAACCCTAAGCCTAAGGCGTAGTTATATGCAAAAGTGTTATTACTATTGCACTTTGGTTTGTCTCGCAAGGCAGCTTCACAAGCTTAGGTGCTTGTCCATGCACCAACCAAACCCAGTGGATATCCACTTGGTGTGAATTTTTTTTTCTTACTTTCAGGCTCCGAAACCCTCTTTTCTGTGCTAATCAGAGTATTTTGAAGGGAGTTTGACAGGGCTGAATTACTGTTTTATGGGCTATAAATTCAAGTTTTCGAAAAAATTGAAAAACACCCCATAAAACGGTCTCTTACCCTTGTCAAACCTTCTTTAAAATGATCGAATTAGTATAGGAAAAAGGGTTTCGGAGCCTCAAAGTAAAAAAAAAAATCACACCAAGGGACACCCACTTGGTTTGGTTGGTGCATGGAGAAATACCTAAACTTGTGAAGCTTCCTTGCAAGACAAACCGAAGCAAGGAAAATTCGCTTTAAAAGCCATGGCCAACTATCCACATGGTTAACTGTCTACTATGAAAACCATGGCCACTGTCGACGGCCAAAAAAAATCATAGACGGCCGTGATGAATTCATGTCGGTGTCCTAATATTTATACCCCCATTCATCTTGCGGATAGGTTTGTGCACGCATCTCTAACTCTCAAGCCCTCTTCGCTCTCTGACCAGGGCTCGACGACTTGAGAGTTAGAGATGCGTACACAAGCATATCTGAGAGGTGGTATAACTGTTCGACGGGTCTATAATACAATAATAGCCAATTTTACAGGACTGTGGTATGAATTTGGACATAGTTTGGAGGGTTTTCTACAACTTAATGAAAGAGAGTATCCAAGAGTGCTGCAAAAACCCTCCACAGTCACCAGTTAGAGAGCTGTTTGAGAGGAAGAATTGCAAGGCCAGATTTACGTAGGCACTCTCAATTGTTTGTCTCCTGCTCATAGCAACACTTTGGTTGTTTTAGAAAACTGGAACGGATATTGGAAACGGGAAAAGTGCGGGTAACTGTTGATGTCAACGATATGCGCTTCGTTGGAATGGGTAGAAGCTATCGCATCGCCAAATGTACAGCAGCAAAACGGGCTCTGCAGCATCTAAGGGCACTGGACTCAGCCAAGAGTCTTAGTGGAAAATAAGCAGTTGCCTTATTTCTGATACAATCTTATTTAGCTTTCATTTCGGCTGGATTGGGCTATTTGGTGTCCTCCCAAAGTCATGCTTATTTAGTATTTTAGCACACTTAACCTACTCAAAACATGTGGCTGAGGGGTGCTTGACCATTTTATTTATTTCTAACCAAAAATCAACTTTTTCCATGGCTGACCAAGGTAAACCAGTCCCGAAAGGCACATGGACATTTGTAATGTCATGGTTTACCCTATTTTCTTCAGAGGAAAAGGCTAAAAGAGTCTACCAAGTTATTGATTAATATGGAGCATTGCTCGAATTCATCTAGCAGGTAAGTCCGTGCATGCATCTCTAAGCCCCCTGCGAGTGTTTTAGGAGGACACCAAACACCGTATTTCCTCTAATAGGTCGGTCCCTTAAATTCAAAAATTACTCGTTTGTGGCATTGTGTTTTTAACCTATATTTTGTTGGTGACTCCTGGTATGTTATATACCAAAACATAGCTTAGAATCTCGGCTACGTTTTGGTATAGAACATGGACAGAAGACACCAACAAAATGTAAGTCAAAAACACAATGCCACAAACGAGTAATTTTTGAATTTAAGGACCGACCTATTGGAGGATATGCGGTAATCCAGTTTAGACTTCATTCCTTCCAAAATGTTTACATGCCTGACAGTCCTCTCATTATACACCACAAATGACAGGCTTCTAGAAATTGTTATCTATTATTTACATTGGTCTACTTTAAAGCCTTGTGCTTTGCAAAATGATGTTTGTTAAAATATCTTTTTCTCTAATAAAACGCTTCTACTCGCTATCGACACGAAATAACACAAAAAGTTGGGGACAACCTCACCGGGGACAACCCTAATACCGATCCACAGTTAACAAACACATTAGATATACCAGCCTAAGTTAGCCGAGACCCTTAGGCTTAGGATAGACTAGACCAGGTATAGCCGAGATCCAGGCTATACCCTGTTTGACCTAGGTTTAGTGATCCACAGTTAACAAACAATTTGGCAGCCGGGGCGAATTGGGTGTCGTTCTTATGTTTGATTCATTTTGTGTTTTGGCAGCACCTAATCTCTTATTTACTGTTTTTTAGTTTCTCTGCAATTGCCTATGAAGCGGGATTTGTTGCCGGAATGTCTAAAAAGTTTGGATGTCAGCCATTTAGGAAAAACAAAATATGTTCGCAAGGTGAAATTTTATTTGTGACTGCAAAGGTAGTAGGTTAGTGAGTTGTTCTCTTTTCAGACTCCACAATCAGTGAGATCAGCCTTACCTCAGCCGAATCTTCCCTGCTATGTGTATGCACTCGAAATGAAGAAAATAGGATCAAGGAGCGGCAAAAATTCTCAAAGTAAATTTACTCTCTTCGGTCCCTTGCCGTCCGATTCAGTCTTTGGTTTTGTCTCCAGTGTTCCTCTTCCGACGGTAATTTTCATTGGCTTTACCTAAATGAAAGGCTCAATTGCACGATATTTACAAAACTTCTGCCAGCTTTGAGCCGCTCTAGCCTTTTTCTAAGCTTTTTATTCTTCTCAGAAAAGAGAATTGTGGTTTTGTTGATGTGTAGTGTCAAAGTTGGGATTGATTTTAGGTTGGCCGCTTAAGTTTAGCATCCTACTTCAGCCTCATGGTGGGCATTGAGCAGAGCCAAACTACAGGGGATCCAACTAATACGAGGGATATTTTCATTATGCAGTCAACCTTCGATAACTCGGCACCTCAAGGGAAACCGATGTGCAATTGCCGAGTTGTTGAGGTCGCCGGATTACCCAGGGTTGACTGCATACCCAACAACTATATGGTTTGTCTAAAGTGAGTAGCAACTTAGGAATGGTAGGAATTCGTAAAACACTTCATATATTCTCTTGCAGTTGCCTTGCTTTTCCGTCTTTAAAGAGCAAGAGGAATTCGATGTTTGTATACAGGATACAAAACTTTCACTGAAACTGACGGACAACGACTTACTTCTAATACAGCTCTTCCATCGACATGTGTTTGAAGATATTTTGCCTGTCGTCAGAAATATTGAATTCACGCCCAGTCGTGCTCCTATGCCGTTGCTTGTTCTCCCACTTAAAAGAAGTGAGTGATGTCAGTCTGTTGGTTAGATTGGGTTTATATATTTTAGCTGGCAACTCCTCTGAAGACTATGAATTGGATTACAAGAGCCTGTGTCCTAACATTCGTCAATGTCCAGTAATTCCTGTAGATGAGTCTCGTCAGAAGTTCGAATTTAATGAGAGCACATTCGTCAATGCTGTGGTTATGCCTTGGTACAGAGTTGATCATCATTATGCTTATTGCTTTCTAGTAGAGGAGGTTTGTTGCCTTTATTATATAAATGGACACTGCTGTATTGTACCCCCTCCCCCCAAATGGAAAAAAAGGCATGAAGTGCATTTATTTATCCAGAATCTTGCTTGTATTCATCTCACAGGTAAGTCTGTGTGCGTATCTCTAACTCTCAAACCCCTGTCGCCTCCTTGCAGGGGTTCGGGAGCTTGGACTTTGGATGCGCACACAAGCATACCTGAGAGAAAAATCACTCGAGAAGCAGTTCTGGATGCATGAAAATATCATGCATGCCCGAGCTTTTTTATGCAGTAGAGCCCAGTCGACAAAGCTATGCTCAAAAACTTTTCTTTTTTGAGTGGGCCCTGCTTAGAAAGTGGCCCCTTAATTGTACCTTCCTCTCCTTTATACATTACTTCATCCCTTTAGAAATGGTGAAAAAGTGCTTTTTAAATGGTCAATGTACCTAGAAAACCAGGTGCTTTGGGGGAAGGGTATAATACAGTCTTAACGAAATGGAGGTGGCAACCGAACATTTTCAAATATTTTTCGAGATTCGCTTTGGTTTTCCCTATAACATTTGGGAAAACATTCGAAAATGTCCGGTTGTCATTGAGCCAATGCTAATAGCTTTCTAGATATGTCACAATCTCACTCCTTCCTCTGCGTTTCCTAACTCGAAATTCGCCAGTTATAGTCAATATTACGCCCACAAGTATGGATTAAGAATATTCAATCTGGAGCAGCCGCTCCTCCGGGTCAGGCAGCTCACTCTTACAAAGGATTTCTTTTCGCTGATACCAAAGTTAGTGGTGGAAGAAGAGTCGGCTAGAGAGTCTACTATGAATTATGTGGTGCCCGAGTTGCTTCAAATTCATGTGTTGTCTGCTTCTCAATGGATGGCTTTGCATGCTATTCCGGTCATTTTTCACAGGTTGTTTGTATTAAGCGAAACTGCAAATTGATTGGCCCTTTTCAGATTAGAATCTCTTCTGCTTGCTGAAGAATTTCGTTGCACTATAATGGCTGGCGCTTTTGGAGTTAGTGCGCAAGTGCCAGACCAGCCTAAGTGGAATAGACTTCAATATGATGAAAAAGAGGAACTATTTCAAGTAAAATATTTTTTCATTCCCTTCTATGGTTTTGTCATGTTTGCCAAAACGACTCGCTTTACCTTTTTTAAGGCATTAAAATAGATTAGGGGGATGGTATACGTATTTTGTGGCAGTTACATTGGGGGGGGGGGGGGTATAATACAGTGGAGTTGAGGGATCTGTAGAGAAAAAATTGAGCTTTTTATTGACATCTGAAAGTTATAAAAAGTGGTGGTAATTGGCGACGAAATTGCGCTATTGAAAAACGGCCATGTCTTATTTAACAACCCAATATTTTAGTCGGACGGTGGCAAAGAGTCGTTTTCCTTCCGCGAAGAATCACTCAATGAAAACTTCTATGGTGTTTCTCCTGTTCTTCTACTGCAAGCTCTTACTACTGCTAGTGCCAATGACGGGATAAATTTGGAGCGTCTTGAGACAATTGGTGACTCTTACTTGAAGTTTGCTGTCACCGACTTTTTATACCACAAGATGGGCGACCAGGATGAAGGAAAGCTGACTTCTGCTCGCATGAAAGTTGTAGGCGAAAGTGTTTTGAACTTTATTCTTTTTGATTTTTGTTTTATTAGATTTCCAATAGTCATTTGGCTGAGCTTGCAAGGAATCGGAAAATACAGTTTTTTGTGGAAACATCCAGATTTGACCCTTGCAATTGGTTGCCTCCTTGCTACACGTCAAATGAACTCTTCCGACTGCAGAATCAACCATTTTTGGGCGAGAAATATCTTGCGGATGTAGTGGAAGCTTTGATTGGTTCTCATGTGGTCTCTTTGGGTTCTCAAAAGGCTTTGAAATTTATGGAGTGGATGGGCTTTGAAGTCATAACACAGCCAAGTGATTCTCTTGCATTCTTGCTGAATGATATGCATCTAAAAGTGGGTACCTTGATTTATTTTTCAGTCAAGCCCCATTTCTAGCTGTAGTGTTATTTTCAGTACGAAAAACAACAGATGATTGCCTCGAGATGTCGACGAATGGAATTAAGCAGAGTAGAGCGAACCTTAGGTTATTGGTTCAATGACCAGAGGTACCTACTAGAAGCATTTACACCCCCTTCCTCTATTGATAAAATTACGCAATCTTACCAGGTTGGCGATATTTCGTGCTGTTTTGCTATCTATAAAATACACATATTAAGAGGCTAGAATTTCTTGGGGATGCCGTATTGGATTACATGATGATGCGTTTCTTCTTTGAGCATCCCAAAAAATTCGGCCCGGGTACGACTTTTTTTTTGCTTATTTACAAGCTTTTGTCTTTTTCAAGGCATTCTGACCGACCTTCGAACGGCGCTAGTGAACAATACAATATTAGCATCTCTT
Source organism: Subanguina moxae (assembly GCA_000981365.1). Taxonomy (NCBI): domain Eukaryota; kingdom Metazoa; phylum Nematoda; class Chromadorea; order Rhabditida; family Anguinidae; genus Subanguina; species Subanguina moxae. The sequence goes on along the minus strand of BBSZ01011913.1, from coordinate 5,828 downwards.
GTCGTGAAACTGGGTTTTCACAAGGTATAGCTTTCCGCATTTTGAACAATTTTAAGGACTGAGCTCAGTTTACAGCATTTGTCAATCCCTTCAACTCTTTCTCCTATTTTCGACAAATTTGTTGCATTATGCAAGAAAAATTCAATTCATTGTGCTAATTTTGATCTGGTTTATGACAACGAATTTTCCGATGATGGCAGCGGCAACTTTGAAGCACCTAAAGTGTTGGCAGACGTCTTCGAGTCGCTTGTTGGCGCTGTCTTTTTGGTAGCTTATTTATGATAGCTTTTAGGTGGCGATATTTTTGTTTTTAGGACTCCGATAGGGATCTTGCTGTGGTTTGGAAGATTTTTTACAAAGTGATGAGGGAAATTGTTGAAGAATGTTGCCAAAAGCCGCCTCAATCGCCGATGAAGGAGCTGTGTATCATGTTTCCTCTTGAGAAAATTGTCGTCTCGTAGTCTTTAAGTATACATCTTTACTTGTAAGCATTAATGCCTTTGTTTTCAGAAAGCGGCCTAGAAACCTTCCTACGGAGGTGGCGAGCGTTGTAGTTACCGTTAAGGGCATCAGCTTTGTTGGAAAAGCCCGTAATTATGGACTAGCAAAAGTGGTTGCCGCAAAGCGGGCGTTGAAGCATTTTCGAGACTTACCTGGAAGCAGTGGGCAGTGAGGTATTTAAAAACATTTAGTGTGATTGTGTCATTAAATAAATGTACTGTTCCGAATGCTTCTTTTATTTCATTGTTTGTTCACTGCTGCACTATTGTTTTCTGTTCGTGCTCTCTGTTGTAGGTGCTAAGCCTAGGAGCATTATGCACAGTTTTCCTGTAGTTCGCAGATCTTATCGGCGATTTTTTTTGACTAAGTGACTGGGTAATTGTGTAAGTGGGCTACATTTTTGGGTCATTTATTAATTCTTCTTTATACTCTTGCTCGTCTTTTATTTTTCTGTGAATACCTCTGATTAACTCTGTCTTTTGAGAATTGTCGGCTGGATGACATTAAAATAGGTTAGGGGAGTTACATTTGGAGAGAGGGTATAATACAGTAGAGTCGACATTTCTTCGGAAGAACAGAATTTGGGGACCCGGACTAAAGCATAGGCCTTTTGCATGTAATTTCACTGAATAACTTCATATTTTTAGTTACCTCATTTTACCTGGTTTTCGTAGCTGCTATGTTTATTGCTTGCGAGTACTCATACAAACTGTCTTACTTTTCCACTTGCTGACTATAGTGCAATTACTAATATTAGTTTTCTCGAATTATTATGAAATTAAAAAACTTATACAGTATGCATTTTTGTCTCGCACCTGATTTGTGGAAACTTTCTCCTTCAGTAAAGTATTTGCTCTGATGCATATCCAAATTTGAAGTTTGTTATGTTTTGAACAGTCGGGTGAGACAATTTTCGGCCATGAAATCTGGCCATGAAAATGATATAAGACATGTTTCAGAGGCCGGATGATTGTTTTCGGAAAGGAATTTTTTGACAAGCCTAGTCCTATTTCATTTGCTGTGCATACTGCTAAAAAGCGCAGTCAACAAAAAGTCTAATGCTTTTACGCATGAAAAGGTTTACTACAGTCCAAAAGTGGCTGTGCATTGGCACTTTTTTGGTCCTATTGTTGTGGGCTCAAGGTCGTAGGTCATTGCAATTATGTATTGTTTAGTAGTAGTGCTATACTAAATTGGCATCTTTCACCAAAGCGAGGAATGTTTTTTTATATTTGTGGCAGCACTAATGAATGCCTCCTCACGACATCAAATGATTGGCATTCACCCGGGGAAATCCTCTTTTCAATCACAACTTTATCCCCTTTCTCTCTCTCTCCTAATTACGGATTGGCCTGGGAATAAATAGATGCAAACCACTTTTATTGAAGGCTCTTACCTTTGCTCTTAAAATTATTCATATAATATATCATTTTGTTTTCGCCGCGCTCAGATGTGTGTATTGTTTATTGTTTAGGGCACACACACCAACCCAACATTCTTTTCCCTCTCTCCTCTTTTGGTTGACCAACAAAGGCGCAAGGGAAATTCGAGAGTGGTGGCATTTCACCACCAAATATTTGTAAGAGAATAGGTGAGTATGCTCTCGACCTACGGATGTCTGCAGTGCAGCAGCAGCAGCAACAGCTGCAGCAGTTCCTCTTTGATCGTAATGGTTTGTTGGATTAGGGTGGGAGGAGGTTATATCTCCTTCTAACTAATTATGGATGGGCATACACACTCATGTACTAAAGCCCGCTTTGTTGGTGAATGTCTGATTGCAAATAGCTATCTGCGTTTTTGTTTTAGTGATATTTGCATTTTTTGACATCTACTTGATATCGTCTAGTCTAGGTAAGCCGGGGTAAATAGGTAGGTAGGTCAGGGTAGGTTAGTCGAGACCCTTGGGCTCAGGGTAGGTCAGTCTAGGCCTAAGCCTAAAAGAGTCTATAGCCATCTACGAGCCTACAAGCTCTTGGATTGTAATCTGAATGGTATCTTTTAATATTTGTATTTTTTGCCCAACCTTTTGTAACACCCATTTTTTCTCCACTTGCAAAATTACTCATCTTATTTCAGTTCGTCCCAATTTATTGGACTCAATTTGCAGGCGACTTGTGTGACATATTTTATGAGAACAAACTCTTTTGTTGTAATGGTCTATCCCCTCCACTTATTCGTCTATTCGCTTCATTAAACATCAAGAAGGTGGTGGGAAACTTTCTCAAAAATAACCTCAAAGTATGTGTGTGTGTGCATGTGTGTTAAAGGCAAAGAGGTGGTTTTCGGGTGGGGCATGCCAAGTACTGCATGAGTGGGAAGAGTCAACAACAGGTGGCAAGGCCATCTATTGGACAGTCAAGAGCTTATCCCACCACCACACAATTATTCCCTCATTTCGAGGTGCAGTGACCTTGTAGCCAGCCTACCAATTCTGTTTCCTCCTCCATTTACCTATCTGTATGTCGTTTTTTTTTGCACCAGACAAGAAAAAAAAACATCTGGCACCAATGTTTAAAAACGGTCAAGATATCTTTCTCGGCGGCATTTTAGTCGCTTCATCTTCTACCCATCCAAAAAGGTTTGAGGAGAATCACACCAAATACGTTTCTTCAAAGTCGTTTTAAGAAATTTGAGTACAGTCAAACCTAGATAAGTCGACACCCCTAAATTCAAAAAAATGGGTTGGCTCAGGCTTAGGGTAGGACTTCCCTTGGGGTTAGGTCTGGCTTAAGCTTAGGTCTAAGCTTAAGGGAAAACCTACCCTAAGCGTTTAGTGGTCCCGCGGGAATTTAAATTTCCCTTTAAAATATGTTAGGGGAGGGATGGTACGTGTATTTTGTGGCAGTTACATTTGGAGAAGGGGTATAATACAGTAGAGTCTTTTATTTTGTAAAAAATTTATATTTTATATCATATTTTTTAGACAGTTCTAGCCAAAAACCTTCTTTTTTTTTACGACAATCGCTAATATTATAACATTTTCTTAATTTGATTACCATCAGGAAGAGTAAATGAGGTCGAAAGCAGAGATTTCCCTCACTTACTTATTTCTCGTTGAAAACACACACAGAGAGAAACAATGTGCAGCCTGGCAGGCAGTCATTCATTCATCCACTCACATTTATTATTGTAGAAGTTGGTGCTCTTCCGTCTAATGAATGTAGTGGAGGTCAATTGGCGCCTTCCTGTGCCCCCCTCCTTATTGCTTAAAGAGGGCAAAAAGAAAGTTGCGGACGCTGAAACACTCTTGCCTCTTGCCCATAGAGGTGTAGAAGAGAGAAAATAAATTTTCTCCACTATCAGTGCATAATCACACAGGTAGTAGGGGGATTTTCGCGCTGATCCATTTCTGGATAGCTTGCTGCTCTCTTCTTCTATGCTCAAATTAATTGGAGAATGTGTGTGGGGCAGGGGAGGGGGTGTCGAAGACATATTTGTGGATATTCCTCTTGCCGTTAATTGTCTCTTTGTGTGAGCAGAGAAGTGCTGCTACTGCTAGTCAACATCACACTCACAAACTGTTTGTCTAATTCCTTCTTCTTGTCGTTGAGCAATCGTGAAAGTGAAATTAGAATGTCTTTAGTTGGCGGCCGACCAATTCTAAAAGCTTTTTTGGCCAAAAATTGGTCTCTGTGCCTTGGGTAAACCACCAAGGTAGACCGGTCCTGAAGTGCCTGGATTGGGGTACCTGGATTGTCTGCTTATTAATTTTTACCCTACAAACTGTGCAAAAACAGTCTCTTAATGCATTCTATCTCAACAATCTTGCTTGGATTCATCTCGTGAGTAGGTCTATGTAAGCATCTATAACTCCCTGCCCCTTTCAGGGGCGCAGGAAGACGACAGGGCAATCGAGCCAAGTCTGGGAGCACGGTGAGCACTGTGGCATATTTAGGAAGTGGCTCTTTGTCACTTGGTTATTGGTTTGCTCTACCTTGTTTGAGTCTTAAACATGTTTTTTTATCTGTATTTTTTACTTCCTTTTCATCTCAAAGGGAATACCTGTGATTTTTGAATCTCATTTATGCACCAACCCAACCAAATGAACGTCCATTTGGTGTGAACTTTCTTTTTCTTGCTATCAGGCTGTGAAGCCCTCTTTCCTCTACTAATTAGGGTATTCTAAACAAGGTTTTACAAAGCTGAATTACTGTTTTATGTGCTATTTGTCAATTTTTTCGAAAAAAAACTTTATAATAAGGTAATTCAGCCCTGTTAAATCTAAAATATCCTAATTAGTACAGGAAAAAGGGATTTCAGAGTCTGAGAGTAAGAGAAAAAAAATTCACACCAAGTGGACATCCACCTGGTTGGGTTGCTGCAAAAACCATACATCATAGTTGCGGTTGGTGCATAAATAAAATTGAAAACCACAATTATTCCTTTTGAGACAAAATAAACCGAGGCAAAATGTCTTCTTTTTTCTCCATACAGTTATTGAATTTTTTGATTTTTTTTTCTGGAGTGTAGCAGTGGTTGTTCTTTTTTTTTTGGCTGCAGCACTGGTTTCTGCCGCTTTCTTATCCCATCCAGTAAGTTGAAGACCAAACTAAGCCAAAAAAGTGCGACTATCCGGTTCTACTACTGTCCAGTCTGCATTCATTCCTGCACAAAGGCACAGTAGGGGAGGGGGAGTCTCCTTGATCGACCTTGAACAAAAGGGGTTTTGCTTGACTGCCTCATCGGCAAAAAGAGAAAGAAGAAAAGAAGTGGTCCTGCTGTCCAGCTTCTCCTCTGACCACTTATCCATTCACCACCAATCACTCCTCCCTACAAAACCAATCGGTTTAATCAGCTTGTTCTCCACCCTCCAATGGTGCCGGTTGAAATCTGTTGGCTATGGCCCAGCATTAGTTATTTATCTGGCTAGGGTTGGGGATTCCGGATAACCCCAGCCCTACCCAAAACTAGTGCTGGAGACCGGACCGGAATCCGTACGGATTCCGGTCACCAGAATCTGGTTTTTTCTCAAATATGATATGATGCAAAGAAAAATTTTCTCTAGCCCTTGTGGTCTCTTCTCAAACCCAGCACTTTAAACTAGTTTGATTCTTATATATCCTCTGTATTTCACATCTCTTCGCTATCATAGTTTTTGATAGCATTATTTTTGATTTCCTCTGGTCACAGTACCAGAGGGGTGGGGCCGTTAGGCCGGGGGTCTAGGGAGATTGGCATCAGGGCCGAGTTCCTGGTCAGGGTTGGGGGCTGTGGTTCTGGGTAGGGCTGGGGTTATTATGGTTAGGGCTGGGGTTTTGGGTAGGGCTGGGGTTATGGGTAGGGCTGGGGTTTTGAGTAGGGCTGGGGTTATGGGTAGGGCTGGGGTT
>BBSZ01011911.1:0-16749 GCA_000981365.1 Subanguina moxae | reverse complement strand
ATAAATATCTGGCCGTGCAAAAAAAAATAATTTAAAAATATAATTTTTAGTTTGGTTGCCATCACCACTTTGTCTGATGGCTAAATATCTTACATACATTAGAATACAGTCTAGCGAGTTATAACTCATTTAAAATGGCTAAGAGAGATAGAGAGCTTTAACGTGTTGTATCTCATTGTAGTAAAAAGCTCTAAAATATTTGCAGTGTTTGAGACAACATCTAGCACTTTCCTAATAATAAATAAAGTTATTGCCAAAAAATATCTAGCTCTCTTCAAAAGTTATTCTATTCAGTGAAATTTGAATAAGAGGAGCATTAGAAAGAAGAATAAAGCTTCCTCTTTGCTTTATAATGCATTCAAAATGAGTGAAGTCCGGGGGCATTTGAAATAAGGGAAAAAGACAGCTAAAAGACAGCTAAAAGACAGCTAAAGACAGCTAAAAGCCTTTGCGGCAACCAGCTAGCAGGCAAACAGACGTTGCATTCGATTACCCTCATATATCATCTAGTAGGAAAAAAAGAAGCAAAAAAAGATAAAAGAAACATTAATCCTTCCATTTTTTCCCTTTTTTCAGTTGACTAGAGACATAAACTCAATTTAACCAGAAAGGAGGCGGAGGAGATGGTAGAGAAACAGGCAAATCACATCAAAATGACAACATACTTGCTTACAGACGTAATCATGGGTCGCACTAACCACCAAAGTGCGCGTCTCAAATCCATGATCTTAAACGGTCGACACCCGATAATAAATAATTTTTTGCTTATGCGGTACCCAAATTCGGTATCCGTACGGATTCCGGTTTTTTGCCACCACCGGATCAGGAATCCGATTCTTTTCCAGAATTCCTGTCCGGAATCCCTCCAGTACTTCCATCCTCCAGCACTACGAGAAAGCGACTAGGAAACAATGAAATATCGCTGACAAAACATAAAAATTTAAACTTTTAAACAAGAATATTTAAACAAGAATATTTTGCCTCTTTATATTCAATCTTGGCCAAGATTGGCCCAATTTTAAAGTCAATCTTGGCGCCAATATTGGCAATGCGCAACCCTAATTTTTACTAATTACAAAACAAAACTAAGTTATATTAAAGCTGTGTAATATATAATCTGCTTGTCAATTTTTTTTTTATTTTCAAAAATAAAACAAACTAAAGTTGGTTTAGATTTTATCCTCTACATCTATGTCCTCTCAGCCTTACCGCCTGTAAATTGTAAGATGGCCATTAGTATTTTGGTGAATCTGCTCAAACCTAGTGGAATACTATTAGCCAAAAACTGAAGTGGAGTGGACAAGAGACTAATTGGTGACCGAAAACACAGACCAAAATATACGAAAAACGGTTGGAGTGCAAGTATGTGAAGGAGTGAAATTAAATTGATGTGTTAACAATAAAGTCTTTACAAGTTGATTTCTGACATTATATATCACTGAAATTTCAGTGACCATAAATTTGAAATTTTGTACGTGTGGGATAAAAAGTTATCTTATAATGCTAAAATTTTTCTATGCGCAGAAATAGGTCACACAGTTCTTTGTAGAGGTCTGCATTCCTAGTAAAAACAAATAATTCTGATCGAGTAATACAATCAATACACGCATTAATTGTTATAGCAAAGGACAATATTCTGTTAGCCAATGTCTGAGACAGTTCGATACAGTCAACCTTATTATACTGCTATTGGCTAAACAGTATGTTACTCTTTTAACTAATTTAAAATAGAAGGCATTGCTGCAAATAACAAAAGAGCTGCAAAAAACAATATAGCCAACCTTCAAGCTTGTAAAAAATTCTGAACTGCAGAGCTCTCATGGTCCAGTAGATTCGATTGCATATGTCACGCAACATTTTGTTTGAGAATATGGAGGGTGGCTCATGGTAATAATGGTGTACTGCTATATTTAACTAAAATTAAAGCATTTATTTAGAACAATTAAACACGTGGCTACCTTTAATTCAGACCGGCGTCTTTGCCCTGAATTTCGGCGAGCAAATTGAGATACTCCGCTACTCCCACCTCCACTAAACATTCTTTATCAGCTTGCTGAAAAACAATTCATTTAGTTTCGTCTATAAGCAGATGATATTATCAACTTGATAAAAACCATATGAGTAAAATAGAGTCACGCAATTTTTACTCCGCTATTTTTTTTCTCATAAATTTTTTGATTTCAGGGTATTTTGACAAGATCTTTTTTATTTAAAAGAGGAAAGGATGAAAATTTTTTTCACTAAGTATGCTGCTTTTGAAAAGTTTGTTTAACTCGTCGCTCAAATAACGACTTCTTTCTCTGGGGTTGTGTCAAAAGCATTGTTTACACAACACCAATCGCAAACATGGCTGAGCTTCGTCGAAGAATCGGTCGCGTCTGACTCAGCTTCCGCAAGATATGGTCAACAGAGCGATTGACGCCTACGAAAGCCGACTAGAGGGATGCCTGGCCGTAAATGGAAGAAGTGCAGAGCAACAATATAGTGATGAATATTGAACACTGTTGGAAATTGTTGTCGACTGTTATGATTAGAATCTCAGTGTTCTGAATAAAGTGTTGTAAGCAAGTTTGGTGTCAAAAACTTTTTCATTCATTCCTCTTTCGAATAAAAAAAGATTTTGTCGAAATACCGCAAATTCAAAATTGAGAAAAACAAATTTCGGTGTAACAATGGGCAGCAATAGATCGGGCCATTTCAAATTTCGTCAATTCAAATTGGGCCATGATTTTGCTTAATTCCTTTCTTTTACTTCTGTTTTCATGATCCAACTAATATCCTTTTGTATATAAAACTAAGTCTTTATGGTAGGTCAACGGAGATTAGCCTTAACCATGGCTTCTCTCAAACCACTCAATCACTCAAAAACAATAAAGCTGTTAGAAACGGGCAATCACCATCTTAAAATATAAAGTTTTTCAAGATGCACGCGTTTCAATGGCTAAAGATTTTTCAATCAGTAAAATAATTTGTGAAAACTTACTTTAAAAAACCTGATTTATAATTCTACCACCGATTGACCTACACAATGCAGCAATGCAATATTACAACAAATGGACTCTAATAGAAACATTCAATGGCCTTCATACTTCTCCAGATAGGCTGCGACTGAGACAAGGAAATGCATACAGGAAAGTCCCACTTTATTGGCATAGTTGGTGGTAAGCTGCTGGATCTGATTTCCTGGAAAGATGGCTTTCTTCGAGCTCATTTCGCTGGTGACTCACGACAACGGATTATGGTTGCGACTAAATATAAGATGTTTTATGTTCAGTGGAACAAAAAAGATGAATTACATTTCAACCTTTTGACGCGCTTCCTCTTTGTCGGTCTATAACTTGAGTATGAAGTCTTCCAGAAGAGGATTGCCGTGCCGGAAGTATTCGTTAAACTGTACATCCTAGTTTTCGACGCTGTTATATGTTGTTAAAAGGCCAGCTAGTGCTCGCTCGTGTATATTCCACAGTGACGCTGGATAAATTGGAGCATTACCATTAGGCCGACGGACATATGAATCCAAACAAGACTCAGACACGCTCTCAGAGTATCCCTCATCGGCATTGAAAAAAGATTCTCACCAGACAACCCTTTGAATGCTTCATCCACGATGTTTCTGACCGGTGTGTCGCGATTTATTCGAGCTTCTGAAACAGCACTCCAGACCCGCTTCTTCACCTTAAAACACAATGTAGTACAACACAAAACAATAATTTATAAATACTTTACTTCGACGAAAGATGTATCCGGAAAACGCCCGTGATGCTTGTTCTCCTCGACCAGATCTTTTTAATGTATTGATGATGCAGTTCCCCCAAAGTTTCTCTCAATGCATCGCCATGTCCAGCGACCGTCTCGTATGCGCAGCCAACGAAAGCTCATTAAGTAACCATTACAGAAGCTAAGCAGTTTGCCTCTCTCAGTATAATACGAGTTGTACATAGCCGTTTTAGTGAGGTGTAACCTACTGGAATTTCGTATTTTAAACTAACGAAAGAGAAGATAACAAAGGCTAGTGCAAGAAAATTACTTGGAAAGACGACGAAGAGACCGAGAATTTAGCTCAATTTCATTCTGCCGGATTTTGTTATATATAAGTTACCCATTTTTGTGACACATAACATTGACGGAAAATGAGACACGATTAAATTTTTTGAATTCAATTTTTTGAAAAAAATAAATAAATGATTGAAAAATATAGTGTCAAAAAGTTTGTGATTCTAGGGCAATGCTAAATAAAGCAAACATGCTCGCTTAAACATAAGGTTGGTGGTGTCAAGCCAACAAAAACAAACGAAACACAAAAAGATTGACAGAAAGGGAGCCAAAAAGGCTTGGTTCCGGCTTTCCAACTCAAATCCACATAATGACTTCTTTCATCTTTGTTTTGGAAAGGCAAAAAGCATAGGGGAAAACAGGACTCTAGTGGCTAGGCTGATTTTTTCCCACACTTCTCTACTCCAGTCATTTCTTGAAGATTAAATTTGGGCAGTGTTGTCAAGAATGAGATGAGAGACTCTCATTATGGAAAATATTATTTTTTATAATTTTCTTGCACTAGCCTTTGTTATCTTCTCTTTTAGAATATGAGAAATTTTTCATTTTGTCATTAAAAACATTCTAGCATTTTGGTTGTTGATAACATCTAGTAGTAAGCTAAATTTTGGGAGAGGCTCTTTTGATGCTCTTTTTTCTGTTTTATCTGACTAAACATCGCAAATAAGTGAAAACTTGAGTCGTTTTGCTTAGATCAACTTTTTCTACTTGATCGCATCGATTGGTTAGCAGTCTCTTTAAAATATCAAAGCTGCTGGCAATCTAGAAAGAAACAGTCATTGGGGAAGCTATTGACAAAAGGTAACCCAATTTAACCCAACACATGAAGCAGCTTTTGAAACAAAATGTGTAACAACAAGTTAATCGGCAAACATGGAACATTAGTTTGGTAAAACTCTTTTAATGAATCCAACAAATTTTCAAATGTCTCGCATTTTGCTTCAACTTTTTAGACTCTTGTCTTTAAAGTTTAAACATAGACAGAACAAATAGTAGAATTGTAGAGTTACTGGAGAGGTTTTTGTTCAGTGTGATTTTCAAATGCACGGATTTCATTGACCTTTGAAAGTGTTAAATTGCAACAAGAAAAATTCTTCTGGATTTACTTTATTTGTAAAACTGTATGCAACTGTAACGCCTAAGCCTATATCATGATTAATTGTGGCCATGCTAACACATTTACTGTCCAACTAAACTCCAATAAACATATATATACAGACGGGAAAATGAACCCAAAACCGGTGAGAACAGTTTCTCTGCTATTACTGAGGCAATAATAGTAAGGCCTATGAGGAGGAATTCTTCAGCAATTTACTCATTACAACTACCATGGAATTTTAACTAAAACGAGTATTGAACTAACAACTAGGATATATTAACTATACTATTAAGACCATTGATTAGACTAGCCAACAACTTTTCATCAGCTCGAAAAATAGCGTTTCTCAGACAGACAACCTCTTCCATCTTACTTTCCGACATATGAGCTGCCTCCTACTGGAGCAACTTGAGATTGAGCATAGTCTGAAAATATTAAGAGTTACATTTTGCATAATATTTGTTTCTTATTTTTCCTTCCCTTTTTTGGTGGTTTAAGAAACTATTTGTATTGATTTTACTTTAGAAACCAAAAGGATAGTTAAAATCCTCTTAAATAAATAAAGTAAAGCGCAATTTTTTGTGGATTTTCAATTTGTTCTAACTTTTTTTTTGAGCGCTGTGACGCATGCTGGTATTGAGCCTTAAAGTTAAGAAGAAGCAGTTTAAATTCGACCTACAGTCAAACCTGGATAAGCCGACACCCCTAAATTCAAAAAAATGTGTTTGTGGCATTGTGTTTTTGACCTATGCTCTGCTAGTGTCTTCTGGACATCTTGTATATCAAAATTTAATTTAGATTCTAAGCTACGTTTTGGTATATAACATGCCCAGAAGACACCAGCGAAACATAGGTCAAAGACAGAATGCCACAAACATATTTTTTTTAATTTAGGGCTGTCGGCTTATCCAGGTTTGACTGTAAATTGTGTAAAATGACTTGTTTCAGCACTTTAGATCTTAAAAAACCTACTTTGCTGTGGGGCAGAGGGAGGGGCAGCAAAAGGTTGTTGAGGAGGAGGAGGAGGAGCAGCAGCGTAAGACTGTTGTGGAGCTTGAGAGGCCCAAGATTGCTGAGTGGGAGCAGCTAATAAGAAAAAGCAGTTTACTTCATGTATAAAACAGGCTATGTAAAACAAAACTTACCGTAGCTACCACCACCTGTACCGCAGCCTCCGCCGATTGGTGCTCCGCCGCCGCAAGGAGATGGGGGTGGGGGCAAGGCAGCTTAAAATAAAAAATTTTTGTTTGTTAGATTTAGACCAAAATAAATTTTAGAAAATTACCTCCTCCACAACCACTACTGCATCCGCAAGGAGCTGGAGGGGGAGGGCAGCCTCCACCACATCCACCGCTATTGCCGCAAGAAGCCACTGGAGCTGGACAAGGAGAGGGGCAAGGGGGTGGGGCACATCCACCTGAAACAACAAATTAATAAAATGGATAAAATTAGTGTGCTATCAGTCAAAGCTTTAGTTTCATTAGATTACCTCCACATCCACTACTGCTGCCACCTCCGCAACCTCCTCCACATCCTCCACCACTTTGTGGCAACAAGAAAGCGGTCGAAAGTCCAACAAAGACAGAAATGAGTAGGAAGTACTTCATTTTTGTTAGAGCTGCTCCTAGAAGAAAAACAAAAAGTATAAGAGATATATTTTAATCAAACTTCCGTAAAATAAATTTTTTTGATTTCAGAGTCTATTTGACACTTATTATTAACGTCTTCTGTAATTGTGTTCATCCTTCAAGTTATGTTTTTACCTAGTCTAATTTTTTTCTCAACCATTTTCTAATAACCATTTCTCCAGAATGTACTTGCATATCTCCCCTTTGCAATAAAGTATCAACTGACTCATGTGATCAGAATAAGTTGGAGATTATGGCCTTTAAATAAAGCAAGAAGTATTTTTACTCAAAAACCTTTATCTCAAACTTTTCTAATCGCATGAATCAGTTGATACTTTATTGGAAAGACGAGATTCAGAGCCACGCGAGTGTGCAAAAAGTTAGAAATGATTATCACAAAATAGCTAGGAATAGCCAAGAGAAAGAAATCAGAAAATATTTGACGGGGTAAAAGCATGATTTAAAGGGGGATTATAATTTGAGCCTTATTACATGCTGCATTCGCAGTTGACCACTCCAAACATAGCCTTAACCTTCATTGATGACTCGTCAGCCATATTTTGAGTGGTCAAATGTAATGTAATACTTGATGTGCTGGTTAAATAGACTGAGAAAGAAAAAAATTAGAAGAGATCAGAAAAAAATGGTTGTAAAGTTGTAATTTGAAAGCATTTATAGTTGTCCAGAGGGGCGTCTCAATGTTTGGCGCGAGTCTCAACACAAAAGGATGAATAGAAAAAGGTAGTTGGTAGAGAGCCTGCGGCATTTTTCCTGTTCATCTTTCTTGAAATCCAGATAGAAAAAATTTTTATTTGGAGGATGCTCTGCCAGGACTTTATGAACCTGCTTTTTTAGTTTATCTTTTGTCTGGGAAACTGCTTCCGCTCTTTTTATGTGTTTGGAATGTAAGGGTATTTGGTTGGATCAGACGAGACGGAAAAAATTATTGGAGAGAAAGTAGCTTCTCTGGATGCTAGTCTAGCAACGCATTAGAGTTGTCGTCACTGTGTAGAAAAAATATCTTTTGATGTTGGTTGCCAAAAGTTTATTTTATGAAATTATGCAAAGACACCTAAAATGTTGTTCATTAAAGACGGAAATGTTGACTTGTCCTTCATGTAACCTTGACTTATAGCAAGGTGTATATCGCTATTTATTTATAAGAATTTACGATGCTACTCGGTTATAACCCTCCTCCCTCCCCAAATCGATTTTCCCAAAAGTGCTTAAAAACCATTTTTAAGAAACAATTTCGGTAGAAAGAGGCCAAAAAAGTAACTTAAGGGAAATAAGGGCGTAAGGAAATAAGAGAAAAAAGGGCGAAATAAGAGGGTAATAAGGGCTTAATTGGAATGGGAAAGAAGTAATATGAGGTCACTAATTTGAAAGGCCATTTACCCGTCTCCCTTACTAAACCAGGGCAAAAAGTGCCTCTAGATCAGGGTTCGGATCTCAAAATTTTAATTATTGCTTAACCAAATAGAAAGACAAGAAAAATAATCTTAAAATCGTTTTTAGCAATAAGAATTGCCGAAGAGACATTGTTATTCCTTTTAAACATTTTAAAAAATTTTGCTTTTGGTGGCGAGAAGGGCTGGGGAGGTATATTAAGATAGCGCCGCAAAATTTAATTTATTCATTGTACATAACCACCTACTACTCATTTTTTCATTACAGTTAAATGCAGATCAGATCGAAGTGTTAAAAGACATGTCACGTTGAAAAGTTATCAAACAAAAAAGTATGGTAAAAAAATTCACAAGACATATTTATTGTATTACTTTGTACTAATCTATCTATCCACTAATCTATTTTCACTCAAATATACAATAAAGAAGGTTACACAACTAATTAACTATATTTGCTCTCGTCCGAAAAAGGAAGTGTGGTAGTAGGAGGGAATCTCTCAGGTTTGGAAAGCACCGCTTTAAAGTTTCCTTGGTCATTTTTATATTCCTCTTCATGCAAATGGCTGTCTTCTAGTGAAGAGTCTTGTATAACCTCTCCTCCATGTAGAGGCTGTGGAGTGGGTCTTAAATCAGTAAAAGATGATTGTGAAGAAGAACTGAAAGAAGTTGTGCTGCTGCTACTGCTGGAAGACCTCTGGCCTGGAAATTTCAACTCATCAAACTCGATGGGAGCAGTCTAAAAATAGCAAGGTTAAAAAGTTTGGTTCTTATTTCATGATTTTAAAAAACAAGATTATTTTCTGCTCTCTTGATAGTTTAACTACCTCCATACAATTTACATGCACTTAATGTGCTATACCTACTTTTTAATTTAGGTACTTTAAAGCTTTTTTAACGGTTTTTGTACCCTTACTGGCGCTTATACTCGGTTCTCCCCGCCTTCACTTAAAGCGAAAGTGTTATTTCCCGATGTTTGCGAGACTTTACGGATGGTTTGGGTTTCCCTGGTTCACCTAACCTTCATATGAGTTACCCACCCTAACCCGCTTCCTTGTAGGATATTTTGGGTGCTTTGAGCTGTATTCCAATGCTTTAAAAACTGCTTCGATGGTTTAGATAGTTTTGACTTTATTCATAAGGTTTAGGGCCTTTTCTATGGTTCGAGGTCTTTCCCTATGGTCTAAGTGATTAGTGACTTTATTTTGACTTGGGACATTTCTTAATAACGGTGTGGACACTTTGGAGGCTTTCTCAATGGTTTGGGAGCTATTCTAATTGTTTTCGTAGCTTGGAAGATTTCGCGGTCGTCTGAGTGGTTTGGGGCTTTCCCTATAGTAGCAAAAATATCCAAATTATATCAAAACAGACATTAGCTTATTGTTACTCAAAAATATGATGTTGTGTAAACGTTCTCATGACGTTTTAGATAAATAAAAGTTATTGAAAAATCATGAAATACATTTTTTATAAAAAATGCGAAATAGCGTATATTTTCAATAGCTCAGTTTTCTGCTCCGCGCTTTTCGTGCCTCTCTCTAAAGTTTTTAAGTTTATTTATATATGTTAATTTTACCTGTATCATCTCAATAAAGGTCCAAAAAAAGACAGTAGAACAAAGTGTCCAAAATAATTCAGCCATTTCTGATGGGTTTTTCTGAAATTATTCCGACTGCCTTCACAGAAAAGTGATACCACAAGAGGACAGGAAGTGAGTGCGCTGCTTGAAGAACAACTCAAAAGTTGGTGTTATTGAACAACAATGGGAAGAGAGAAGAGGAAATTATGTATCTGGATCAGTTGGAAGAGGATGTAATTAACCGTTGGATGAAGAACTTATTTTGTTAACAATATTCAAAAAATGGGCGAGGGTATTACTTATTTACCATTCTCTTACCGATTATTTACCTTTTGTTGCAAAAATCAAACAAAAATAATAAAGAAACATTTGCCCGTCTTTGGATGAATAGTTGAAAAAAATAAAAGGCTAGGAAAATTTTTGTAATTGTGCAAGTGGAATTCATGAGTGTGGCTTTTTAAGCTTTAAAGAGGATGTGAATAATAATACATCAAAACTGGTCTATTCTTCTTTTTATTCGGTAAGAAAGAATCCACTGTGTGGAAAGCGGAGATGCCGGATTGGCTTGGGATTAGCCCAAATATAGTTGTGATGGTGTGACACACACAAAGCGAATGAGCGAATTATCTAAAGGTATTTTGAGTGAAAAAGGACAATAGTAGTAGCACATTTGCATTATAAAAATTGTTTTGAAAGTAAAAGTTTTAATAATCCACAAAAATACAGAAGCAACTTTCAAACTTGTCTCGCCTGTATTATCTCCGGCTGGATTTTGTCAACAACCCTCCAAAGTTGTTGCTCTCGACAGTTGACTATCCAAAGTTGTTGCTCTCGACAGTTGACTATCCAAAGTTATTACTCTCGATAGTTCACTATCCAAAGTTATTACTCTCGATAGATTGGTATCCAAAGTTATTACTCTCGATAGGCTACTATCCAAAGTTGTTGCTCTCGACAGTTGACTATTTACAGTTATTACTCTCAACAGTTGACTATCCAAAGTTGTTGCTCTCGATAGTTTATTATCCAAAGTTGTTGCTCTCGACAGTTGACTATCCAAAGTTATTACTCTCGATAGTTCACTATCCAAAGTTATTACTCTCGATAGATTGGTATCCAAAGTTATTAGTAATAACAAAAATAATAACTTATTACTCTCGATAGTTTACTATCCAAAGTTGTTGCTCTCGACAGTTGACTATTTACAGTTATTACTCTCAACAGTTGACTATCCAAAGCTGTTGCTCTCGACAGTTGACTATCCAAAGTTATTACTCTCGATAGTTCACTATCCAAAGTTGTTGCTATCGACAGTTGACTATTTACAGTTATTACTCTCAACAGTTGACTATCCAAAGCTGTTGCTCTCGACAGTTGACTATCCAAAGTTGTTGCTCTCGACAGTTGACTATCCAAAGTTATTACTCTCGAAAGTTGACTATTCAAAGTAATATAAGTAATATAAGTCGGCCAGTGGAATTTTTAGAAATGATATTGTTATTAAAATACGATACAGTCAAACCTCGATTTAACGAACCCCTGGGGACCAGCCAAAATGTTCGTTATATCCAGGGTTTCGTTATATTGGGGGTTCGTTATATCGGGGGTTCATTATATCTAGATTTTATTGTATAAAAAACAAATAATCTTTGTACTTCACACATCTTTTGCAAAGAGTATTGCCAATCACCACATGGGGATACCTTCAACCATTGTTATGCTTCTGTACCCATTGTTCCTTTGACTCTTTTACACACAAATCAATGTATAATAATTGGCAGTGCTAAACAACTCCTACGTCAGATTTAATGGGATCGTTTGAAGACGGGATTAATGAAGATTCCTTCTCGTTTTCTCTGAATATCGTCTTACCTCAATTACTCTGAAGTGCAATGAGGATGTGCTGGACAAGTTGGCTAGGCAGACAAACCAGCCTGCACCCCAAGTACAGAAAAGTCCATTCCAGTTTCCACACTTCTCCTTTGTGAGACTTAAAGTTGTCACTGACTACATTCTTCTCTCATTTCTCCTTCATTTGTTCGCTGGTGCAATTCTATTCATTTGAGAGGAATATCTTTTCTTTATTCAGCATCAAATGTATCTCTTAAATCTTAAGTAAGTCAGTTTTTTCAAGCCATTTCAACTCGCTGCTGTTTTAATTTGCAGATTCTTAATTGTTACCATCTTCTTCTTCACATTTAACTATTGGGAAGTGGATGCACAAGGAGCTGCTGCGGTGAAGCTTTTTCGCCTTTGATTTTTTTTAATAAAAAAAATCGTTCAGTGGCCAGCTACCAGCTATTCCCCCTACTTCCAGAACCTGTTCGGTAAAAGTTAGGTAGTATATATGGCGCGCGCAGATACTGAGACTATGTTGAATCTGTTATTGTCATTGCGCACATTTTTGTGTTTCAAGCTAAGTATATGTCTGAGCCATCTGTTTTTGACAAAAAAAGTTTTGACTCTAGTGTTACTTCTTAATGAGATTTAAATGCTCTTCATATTTTTAGCTCAAGCTAGTGCGCCGGTGGCAGCCATTCCATCTGGACTTGGTGCACAGGGTCCGTCTATTCCTGTGCCAGGCCCTCCAGGTGCTGCTCCCTTCCCACCAATGCTTTCGCCAATACCTGCTGTAGGTCCAGCAGGACTTGCTGGACCAGCTTATAGAGGGACTTCTAGGGCGGGTCTTTTAGGTAGCGGAAGTGGCTACGCTCCCGCTATTGGTCCTGGCTATGTTTGAAGATAAGCAAAGAAATGTGTATTATATTGTCTTTCTTTTTTTATAGTCAGTTCAACATCTTTTGTTTAGTCAAAATTGTTTTATTCACAAAATGTAAATTACGATGCAAATACCAATTATTGGCGTAGCACGAAGCTTTGGTTTTTTTCATTTTTATTTGCTTAATTCATTTGCTCTAATGTTTCTGAATTTTCTGAATACATAAGTCCTCCACAAATGGTTCAAAATATATCCGTATATAAAATCAAAGTACAATAGCGGACAAAAAATTTGCAACAAGCATTTTTTTGGCGCACTTTGGCGCGTATCTTTTAACAGACTATTTCCTGATGCAACTGTCAGAAGCAAAAATATTATAAAGACTCTTGGCTACATCTTGGCTACAAATGTGTCGCATTGTGTTTTCACATAGAAACGTTACCAACGCATATTTCGCAGTGACATCATTTTTTAGGCGGACGAAAAACTTGCATCAACTACAAGCGCGATTATTTAACATAGAAAAAGTTCCCAAGATTTTGTTTATATACTTTATTCAACACTAATACTTCGTCGTATAACCCTTCGAAGCAATAAACGCAGCACAACGACGAGGCATTGAATCAACTAGACTCACAAGAACATCACGTGAAATTTTCTTCCATTCTGCACAGAGAGCCTTAAACAAATCAGCGGTCTTGGAGTAGGTGTGAGTTTGAATTTGGTGATCCAGGTACTCCCACCAGTGCTCACTACGATTCAAATTTTTCCGAACTCTACGATGGCCATTTGAGCACCTTCACATCTTTGTCAGCAAACCACTTCTTAAAGAGCTTTGAGGCATGCTTCGGATCGTTGTCTTGCATGAAGATTCAGTCGTCATTCAGGCAAGTGATGGTATGCTCAGTCATGTTGTCATCTAGAATTCTTTTGCCTTCGACTCGATCCAGCGGACTGACTCCATCCCTTGAAAAACAGTCTAAAACATCAATGCAGAAAATTTCAAGAAAATACCCCAAACCATAACAGACCCTCCTCCGTGCTTGACATTTGGTACCTGGTACTTTGGATCATTTTTTTTTGCCGCGCAGACGTCTTACATAGCGTATTCCATCAGAATCAGCCTCTGTCATTCTTTTCGCTTGACTTTCGCGGCCGACCACTTCCAGAAAGATGAGAAGTAGAGTTTGAGACCTTGTAGCGCTTGTAGACCCGCGAAACTGTTGACTGGTTGACTGAGAAAAGAGAGGCAACAGCACGATCGGTTTGGCCACTTTCCTTTGCCCGAACGACGGCATCTTTCACCTCCGGCACTAGTTCTTTGAACGACATCATCACTAAAAACACTGTATTAACAATCATAAGCCATCGGGCTATCCGTTATCATACAAAGTTTCAACAATATTGTATAAAAATTTATTTGGTGCAAGTTTTTTATCCGCCTGAAAATGCATTGGCTATGTGAAAACACAATGCGACACATTTATAGTCAAAACGTAGCTAAAAGTCTGTACAATAATTTTGCTATTGACAGTTGCATCAAAAAATAGTCTGTTAAAAGATACGCGCCAAAGTGTGCCAAAAAACTGCTTGGTGCAAGTTTTTTGTCCGCTACTTTAATTATTTGGTTTTACTTCTCCTTATTACTACAAATAAACCGAATTAGCGATCTTACAATCCAGTCAAATAAATAAGCTAGTGATTGTCGCAATCGGGGATTGGCAATGAAATGGCAGAGGGGTATGCCCACCCCCAGAAATACATAGTGTAAACAGCTGAATACCACACTTTGGGTGAAAGCAATGGAAGGCTTGTCTGTAGGCGATAAGATCTTTACAATTAGTATGAACTGCAGAATAGAGTCAACAAACAGCAGAAACAGCACACCACATAGTTTAGTTTGGGCGAATCCTCGAGCTCCATTGTTGAAGTCACGTCTGAAAGTCAAATAAATAATTGGTTTGTACGGTTTGCATAATCACATTCTAAACAAAATCCACATATTGGAGCAAGAGGGGAAATATTTTCATTCAAAGATTACAATATGATTATATTATCCTAAATCTAATCCTTAACTTTGGGATGCCCACCATGCCCATATAAGGATAACGCTAAGGATGAGAATAAGGTTGATCGTTATGCGCGAAGTTTGCCATGGGCTAATAGATTTATAAAATTCGAGGAGTGAAATCAAGGAAGGGTACTCATATTTGCTTATTTCTAAGAAATGTGCTACCGTAAATGTTCTAATAGAACCCCCCCCCCTAATTCAAAATCGTGTTTTTGGCATTGTGTTTTTGACCCACTTTTTCCATACGACTCTCAGACAGCTAACCACCCAAATTGTTGCTAAGACAATAAGCTACAATTTAATTAGTAAGTTAACTGAGACTCTCAGGCCGAGAGACACCTGGAAAAAGTGGGTCAAAAACACAATGCCAAAAGGAGGAGGGGGGGGGGTGTGGGCCTCTACTCTATCAGAACATTTACGGTATTTTTTAAAAAATCTGTCTTATTTGTCTTATTTTTAGTCCGATACAAGAACATTGAAGAATCAACGAAATTTTTAGGATCATTGTACTCCTTCCTAGTTATAACGTATATAAACTTTTTTTAACCTGCTAAAATGCCCCCAAGGTAGCCAAAAAGTTATGTTATGCTCATTTGAAAACAGCCAATATTATGCCAATGATTATTTAATATACTTCCCGTTTTTTTTAATTCTGAATATTCGCTGTCGGCAATAATGGTCTCGTCTCGGTAGATTCTTGAGTCTGGATAGATTTTTTTCAAAAGTCTCGGTCTCGTCTCGACAAAATTTGAATTGGTCTCGGATTTGGTCTCGAGAATTTCCAATCTGCAGCGCTAGTTATAACATGTTGGGGGGGGGGGGGCGAAGGAGGCCTGAGAGCTAGAGATGTGCGCACAAACCTACCTAAGAGACTAATTCGAGTAACATTTTTGAAAAATATATGTATTCAGAAGCTTTTTTTGCTGTTGTCCAGTAAGGGAAACGGGTGAATGGTTAGGCATAGGGGCGTTTAGTCTATTTGGGGACATTTGTCCCAAAATAGGCTAAACGCCTACGCACCGAATGGTTATTACCAAGTAGCGTCAAAAATTTACTTATTTTAATTCTTAAATCGAAGTTCTTTTTCTCTAGAAACACAGATTATTATAAAAATAAATAGATTGTAAGAGACCTTATGTCTGGCACATCCGGAACGGCTGAAACTGTGGAAACTGCTATTAATTCGCGTAGATTTGCGCGAGCACTAAAATTAATAAACATTCTTTGGGGCAAAAAAGCTATAAGGTTGATTCTTTGGCAAACCTTGTGTGACATGTCTTTGTGTAAACAGCAAGCAAAAAGGCAATGCCATAAAGTACTGGTGGTGTCCAGGAAAGCGCATTAAATGATTCAGGCTGAGCATTGATCGAATCTACTGACTTGTGAACACATCCATAACCAAAACTAAGACTGGGTGGATAGAAGCGGTAATAACAGTCGGAGAATGACAGTATAACAACCAACACTGAAATGGTGGGGTTAAACACAGCACAAATACTACACATCCCTGCCAATTTCTTCGAAGCTTTTATGTTTAAGTCCGGCCTTTACTGCATATAAGTTAGGTACTTATTTGGTTTAGTGGCGCACCCCTTATTTTGACATTTTTGTATTAAAAATTGGGCAGCGATAGATCGGGCCATTTTAAATTGGGCAGATTCAAATTGGGTCAATTCAAATTGGGTCAATTCAAATTGGGGGCACATCTCGTTTCGCCGAAAAATCGTTTCGCTAAAAACCGTTTCGCCGAAAATTAGATTTTACACAATTTTAAACAATTTCATCCAAATAATTATACCAGGGTGATTTTTTATTGAATTGAAGCATATCAACAAACGAGCAAATAAACACCAACAAAGAAACACACAAACAAAAAGAAATCTAAGCATCCATTTCATAATTATTCGCGATCCCTTTCAAAAATTCTTCAGTGTTCCTGTTTTCGTAGTCCTGAACGTTGTTTATTTTGGGGTACTATAACTATTTGAAATCAATTACCGCAAAGTTTGTTTATATTATCGTTCAAAAACCCCAAAAATAGGGGTGCGTCCATAGTTTTGGGACAGAGTGAAAAGTATCCACCTGCGCAAACCATTGCCAACAAAAATACTA
Organism: Subanguina moxae; assembly: GCA_000981365.1. Lineage (NCBI taxonomy): Eukaryota > Metazoa > Nematoda > Chromadorea > Rhabditida > Anguinidae > Subanguina > Subanguina moxae. The sequence continues at coordinate 82 of BBSZ01011911.1, read as the reverse complement.
AAGATATCTTGCCCCTCCTGCTGATTGACCCAACACACCTGGGACAGAAAGTTTTAACAAGTGAAGTTGAGAAGCAATACAA
>BBSZ01011910.1:0-16515 GCA_000981365.1 Subanguina moxae | reverse complement strand
GCGTAACACAAGCCTCTTTTAAAAATTTCCCCTGTCCCATTTTTTTACTCACTACTGTACTTATTTCTGCATCAGGTTTGGTTTTTTTTCCTGCTTTGATCTCCTTCTATTCATTAAACGTGTTTATTTTGGGTGACAATGGAAATGCAATCAAATTTTCAAAGCTCCTGTGGTGGTTTTGAGTTGTAATAGTTTAGTGGTGGAGTGATTAGGTTTTAGTAAATCATCTAGTTAAGTGACCAGCATTGGCTTCAATACATAAACGGAGACGTTTTCGAAAGTTGTTGATGGCATTCTGAATCATTTTCTGGAGAATTGCATCCCATTCCTTCACCAGAGAAGCCTTCCGAGCAGCGATTGACCTGTGGGGTTTGGAGGTATGTCCAGCAGAAGTAGTCCATTATAGTCAATTCCAAAGCTACTTGCGCACCACCTATTAAATATTTTCCCCCACAAAGGGGTATGGGCCGATCCCGGAGGTAGGTGCAATACCGGGCTTACCCGTGGCCGGAGTGCACTTTGAACTTTCTCGATTCCAATATATTCTTTGTATTTCTACTGCGTTTTTTCCAATTTTTCGATAGCAATAAGTTTTCGTTTCTACCTTGGTGTTTGCATTAGTGTCTGGAACGCGGTGTTTTGCATTTGGAATCGAAGAAGTCCAAGTGCTAGTTTTAAGTAGCCATCAGCTGCCTCGGTGCCGACTGGATCTTCCAACAAGACAACGATCTGAAGCACGCGTTCAAGCAGGTGAAGCAGTGGTTCATCGACAATGAAGTGGAAGTTCTCCAGTGGCCATCCCAGTCTCCCGACCTGAATCCAATCGGGCATTTGTGGGAAGAGCTTGACCGAAGAATTCGTCTCAGAATTTTCACCAAATCACGGTTCTCGCTGAGGAATGGTCCGAAATTCCACATGATATTGTTATGAAACTTGTTGAATCTATGCCCCGTCGTTGTCAGGCTGTTATTGACGCGAAAGGTTATGCCACGAAGGATTGATGTTTAATAAAGTGGTTCCAATTGTTTTCAATCTATAAAATGGTCAAAAACCGTGAAAACAGTCACAAACATCGAGCGGCGCATTACTTTTTTCCGCCCTAAAAATGTGCGCTCTTTCAAAAATCAGCTGAATAAAGTATAAATCTATGTCACACATACACTTATTATTACTCAAAATGTAGCTGAGATTCCTGTGAACATTCCCGCTCATGCATGTTGTACCGATAAATGGCGTTGGCGGGAGATATGGAATGAAATATGCAAATTTCATAGGTGGCGCATTACTTTTTTCCGCCACTGTAAGCTGCTTTCTTATCGTTTTTAAATAAAATGGGGCGGCTGTTCGGACAATGCAGACGATACAGTCTCTTGTGTAAAATCTGTATTAGTATATAAATCTAACAGGTAAACTAAAATAGCTGAGTTCTAGGCGATATGCTTGAGGCTATGTGTTCTTTAAATATTTTGTTTGCCATTTTGCTGCTTAAATCAGCTAGTATTCTCTAGTCTATTAATATATCATAAACCGCAATTTATGTTTCTTTTTCAGATTTTAATGTCTTTATTCCAACTTCTGATCAATCATTGTATGCCTAAGCACTGCTAGCTCCTTCCTCTCTCTTCTATATTCTGTTCCCTTCTATCTGGTCTTATTTCAAAATATTGCATTCGCTGGTGAAAGAGCGACATCCGCTCTACTCTCCCACATGCATGCCTGCCCTCTTCTATTATTTGAGCTTACATATTCTCAGTGCACCCATTTTCATTTGTGCATACATGTCACTAGTACACACTAGTCACCACAGTGCGTACCCCCAATAGCAGCCAATCGCACATTTTATATTGTAGTTCTGGCTGGCTGGCAACCGGTCAATAAATAACACGTGAGTAATTGATTGACAGCTGAAAAATGAGTGAATGATAGTGATCTGCATTTGCTTCTCCCTTCTAGGCCAATTGTTGCCATTTGGCAGTGTTGTGCAAACATTAGTGCTGGCGTGCAATTTTCATTTCACTAAATTTTCAGATAAAAATCCTTAAAACTATTTAATTCACTGATTATTGCCTCAAGCTGCTAGCTAGCTGATCAAGATGTCTTTTTAGTAGCCTATTTTGGAGCCGCCTGAACGCAGAAAGACTTCCTTTAAGGGACTCTTTTTAATTGTTCGACAACAGCCACACGCAATTGCTTGTGCTGTTCTCTAAACACTTCTTTGTAGGTTTAACATTTTCCTGTAACTCACAGCACAAAAATACTGTATTTCTTCTAATAATACCCTGGTAAAAGCACAGTTGGTTTTTTTCCAAGATTTTTGATATTTTTGAACAAAAGTAACCATTTTTGAAAGAATTATTCTATTCTGAGACCTCGCAGTCATCAAAATGTCCTCAGGAATTCGAGTCTGAAAGCAGAATTTTGAAAAGTAGCTTTATTACTGAGATACGGCTGCAAATAAGGTGGTCGGTGTTCCAAACTATCGATAGTCTAACTTTTGGTCATATCTCGGCAACCAAGCTGCTTTTTCAAATTCTGCTTTCAGACTCGGATTCCTGAGGACATTTTGTTTACGGGGAGGTCTCAGAATTTAAAAAAAAACCCTTCAAAGATTATCAAAGATTATTTATTCTAAAATATCAAAAAATTTGAAAAAAAAAACCATAGTTCACTGTCTTATGTCCTAAAATTGTCCTGCTGATCACGAATAGGAACTATGACACTCCGTGTGCTGGATCTTCAATCTCTTATTTAGGTATCAGATAAAACCTTTGCAAAAACTGTTACTTAAAATTTGGTTTTTGATTTTTTAAACTACTTCCCTAACAACTTATTAAGCAGCGAACCCTAGGTGAAGTCTTCTTTTATGTCAATTGCTGATAGACAACGTTTCTATGACCGTCATAGCCTTGACAATGCCCATCTTGTTTTTATACAGCGTTATAGCTCTTTTTCACCCACTCCTTTTCGTCTGCTCTGTGGGTAGACCAGCCCAGTGCTAACTTTTATTGGCTGCTTGTGTGTGTTCAGTTGAAGAAAGAGAGACTTTATTATTTTTCTTCTCTTCTTCATTGTTTTAAATGATTTTGGTTCTTATTGATTGAATTTAAACCAGACCTAATAGATGTCCTTCTTTTTAAGAATTTTGCTTATTTTGGGACCCAAAGTATTAAAAAGTATCAAACTTTTATTTTCTTCACAAAAAGGGCAGCAGATACTTGATAAAATGACCTTTTTCGACAATAAACGTCAAATGTTTCATTAAAATTCCAGCTGTCAATAACTAATGGTGTCATTTTTTCAGTAGACCTCTTTGAAATGGACTTTACCACGCTTTCAACAATGGCTTCCGTGCCTGCGATTATACAAAACCAATCTTCGACGCAAGCGTTAGCCAATAGTAGCTATTATGGAGCTGGATACCAGTTTGGACAAATATTTGTGGGAGACGGCAGCCTCGATGATGTACCAACAAGAGGACATGGACGAGTTGACTCCATGGGACCTCTGGAACACTCAATTGGATCACGAACAGAGTCCCAGAGACTGCTCGGAGCTGGAGGTGTGGAGTCCAATCTTGCCCTTGATGGATGGACTGGTGCCAGAGGTGGACAAGGAGGAGGTGGTGAACGAGGTGGAATGCTGGGAGGAGATGCCGCTCAAGCTGGAGTGCTGGGAGCAGGAGGAATGGGAGTTGGAGGAGAAGCCAGACTTCAAAAACCCTCTGCTCAAGGATACCTTCATTGGGTACCGAGAGGAAGACAGCTGCCTATACCACACCCACACTATCCCGCTTGCTCCACACTGGTATGGGTTTTGGCTCTAATCTGAACCCTAATCTGGAAAAAAAAAATTAAAAATAACTTGTGTAGATATTGGCACCCGGCACCCCAAGGGACCAGGCTCCAGTTCTCGTGACCTTCCTTGGGGTACCGAGTTATCAAGGGTGCCGGATTAAGCAGGGTTGACTGTATACGATGAACTAACTGTAAGCTAGAAACATTTATTTACCATTTATAGGCCTCGCAGTGTTGTGTTTGTTGGGTCTGAAGGGAGTAGCCAAATCAGCAGTCACAACACCTCCACTTCAGGCAATTACATCCACCATGCACACGACATACACTACCACCACCAGCAAGTTTTCCATGAGTCAAATTGGCAGCAAGAGCAGCATATTGTACAGTCCACCAACAAAAATAACTGGTTGGAGTTGCTTCCAAATTGCACACCATCACCCTCTTCCTATTGCGCGCAAAATAACCAATTCGAGCCATCCAGTGTGTATCTGCCACCTAACAATGAGTTTGAGCAATTGCTAAGTATTGGCGAAGATATGGCCGGACCAAGGTATTTCATGGATGCGGTTGTTTGGAATTTAAACATTCAATATTTTAGTCAAATCTCTTATCATCATCAACAGCAACAGTCGCAAGCCAGTCTGTTTGAGCCGCTGAGTGCTCCCGAGTCCATCTATTCCTCCTCTTCTGATTCTTCATGGAACCAAAAAGATAGTTACACCTCAGACTCGCTCAGCCAGGACGAAATACTTCAAGAAATTCATCGAGAATGTGCCCAAATCGAAGAAAGAAACTCGTCAGCATCTCCTCCTCTTCAACCTTCCAGCTTTTCTAAAGCCAGAGTAGGCAAGACTTCTAGACGCGTGAATAGAGAGCCTTATGCCGTGCAGTCTAGCTGCAAAAACAAGAAGAATGCTACTTCAGTAAAGGCTTCTGTAAGTCCTCAAAACAATATGTTAATGGACTCACCAGTGAGTGGAGAAGAGAAAAAAAGGGAGCTCAACAGGATTGCAGCCACCAAATATAGAGAAAAGAAAAGGCTGGAGAAGGAGTCTGCTATTCTAGAGCTGAGGAGTTTGGAAGACAAGAACACAAAGTTGAGGACACAATGCTCAGCTATGGAGGCAGAGATCAAGTACTTAAAAGGTAGGTAGATGCAAGTCAAGGAGTGCAGCCACTTCGCTGCACTTTTTGAAACTTCTTTCTTAAAATTTGATAGAAATACTACATCTTATGGAAATTTACTTACTCTGAGGCCCACCAGTAGACAAAAAAATCCCAAAATTCCGAATCTACAATCCAATTTGGTTGCTCGGTTGTTAAAATATGACCAAAGCTAGTCGAGAAGTCAGAAGTCCTACATGCTTGATGAGAAGCTAGTGGGTTCCTTATCAACTTATTGCCAAATTTATCGGGCACTCAACAAATTTAAGACTACGTAGAGAGCAAGACTACGTTTTTCTGCCAAATGTTCATCTGATATATACGTTTTACTGCGCATTGGATTCCTCCAGATCACGGAATTTTGAAAATGAAACAGGGTAAAACACAAATTCCAGCTATAAAAAATAATACAGGGTATTTCCACCCTACTGGCCCGTAGTAAATGAATTGGGGCAGAGATAGGTGCCCTCGTTTTTGGGGGTACCTACCCTTGGTTTTGGGGGCGCCTCTACCCCGTTCATTTACTACGCTCCGGGGCTAAGTACCCCCAGGGGTGCTTAGCCTGGGATATCGGGGATAAGGCACCTATCCCCATTCATTTACTATGGGCTACTAAAGTATACCCCTCTTTGCATAATTTAATCGAGTCAGTGTTTTATTCGATTAATATTGGCTGTTTAGGACTGATCAAGGAGATTGAAACTCGCACTGCAAGCTCTCGTCAGAAGGCTAACTAGCTGTTGTTTGGAAAATGGTAAAAATGAATAAAAAAGCGGATGATAATATTTGACACATTTTTCACCTAATTTCACGTGTCACCCCAAACTTTAAAAGAACTTGTTGTCTTGACGCGCTTCAGAGAAAGTCCTCGGACAAACTTTGAGATAATTTACAATGACAATGTTTATTAATTAAAAATATTCTAAATATACAATTTTGTAGCGCTATTCTTCTTTGTTCGACTAGTATATAAAGCTTGATTCAATTTTTTTTTCGAAATGCTCACAATTTAACCTCAAAGAGTTACCGTATTTACTCTATTAAAATCTAAGTTTTTTCGTAACTTTTTCGATTTTGCTCATTTTTGAGGAAATTGTTAAAAATTGAAAAAAAATGAATCATACTTTATATACTAGTCAAAAAAAGAAAAATAGCGCTACAATATTGTAAATTTAAAATATTTTTACTTAATTAACACCGTATTTTCTCTAATAAAGCCCCACCCCCTTTGATTTAAAATAGTGCTCTTGGAATTCTCTTTTTGACTCAACTTTCTCAGATGACTTTCAGGCGATTCACCAACCAAATTGTGAGAAAATAAGCAAAAATTTGGTTGGTAAATCGCCTGAAAGTCATCTGAGAAAGTTGAGTCAAAAACAGAATGCCAAGAGCACAATTTTAAATCAAAAGGTATACGGCCTTATTAGAGAAAATACGGTATTGTCGTTGAAAATAATCTCAAAGTTTGTCCAAGGACTTTTCTCGCACCCGTTGCTATTCCAACTTTACAATATCTCTATTATATTACATCAACATGTAAAACTTGCTGCATTGTCGTGTTTTGCTTGAATTTTTTACATCTTAACTGCTGATTATGTTACTCCACAAAATTTTTTCTTTTTTTTTTTCGTAAAGCATGTTATAAATTGCAATTTACTTTTTGGAATTCCAGTTTGAGAAAAATTTATTTCAGCGACATTTTATAAAATGAACATTTCTAGTAATAAATTAATTTAATTTATTTCCAGTATTGTTTGGAAAAATAGAGGAAGCATTTTCTACACCCTAAAAGGCAAAATACCAGGTGTCAGATTTCCATTGGTCAAGTTGTTCAGCTGAGAAAGGTGTCTGAGTCGGCACTCTAATTCTATGCACAAATTACCCTTTTTTGTCAAGAAATATTCTATTGGATATATTAAGTGCAAAATATAAGTTTGCCAAAGCTGGAAATGCACCCACAAGTATTACTTAAATTAAGTGGTCTATACTTCTTCCACTACCATTCTAATGGGCAGGACAGAATAGTCAGAGGGTCTTGCTGTAAATGCTGGTTAACTATGGCTAGAATCTCGGTCGCCTGTTGCGCAAGTAGGATTTGTTAGCATAATGTTCTGTTATGGCTTACAAACTACGTAGTATATGGTCACTTCATGTGACCAGAATATTTGGCACTATTGATGCCCTCATACATATTACTGATATCATACCTCAATAAGCAACAAATAAGACCCTCAAAAAAAAGTGTTCAATTTTTTCAAACCGAGGTTTTACCTGGTTTGTCGAAAAGGGGAATGGGAAATTGCAGCAATATCCTTCACTGTGTATGTTTACCGTATTCTCTCTAATTTCTTTTTTTTTTTTGGCATTGTGTTTTTGACCTACCCTATAACCGCTATTAATCCTCATCCTCCCTCATCACGACGGTCCGTGGTCAACGATTTTTCACGGCTCAACCACCCGACAATTAGGTACTGACAACATGCTAAAAAATATAGCCTTGAATCTCAGCGACATTCTGGAGTATGGTGTCAATACCCAATTGTCGGGTGGTTGAGCCGTGAAAAATGGTTGACCACCGACCGTCGTGACGAGAGAGGGGGGAGGATTAATAGAGGTTATACGATACTTTTTGCAGACGACTCCCAAACAAGTCACCACCCAAATTGTAGCTAAGACAATAAACTACAATTTAAGTGGCAACTTGCCTAGGAGTCATCTGGGAAAAATAGGTCAAAAAACACAATGTCATAGCGCGATTTTGAATTAGGGGCTGCGGCTCTACTAAGGAGAATATGGTGAACAAAAATACTGTTTTTCAAAAAATGAAAAGTGCCACAGTTTCTACCTCTAAATTTTCTAGAGATTTATAGATTGCTTTAACCTACCCGTAGAAGTAGGAGATTGAAAAACTCTTTCAAACTTTTAAAAAACCTTCTATGAACTTATGAAATGACCCAATCTTTTAGTGGGATATGTACTTACTTCAAATATGCTCAGAACCTTGAATGAATCCATCGCTACGCAAGAAAAGTGACTTTATAAGAAATGCTAAATATTTGTAAAAATTGAAAGTTGTTGCCCTCTACTGCAACACAATTTAGATGGAATGTGGAAGCTACGATGTTTCAGGGCTGGATGCTTCAGAGCCTTTTGTCTATGGTAGGGTTATAAGACGAACAAAAAAAATTGTCGCATTTTGCAGATTTTCTCAGTCTACTGGCAGTGGAATGGTTCCATTCGCCTTATTCGACGCAAGATCATAGCCATCTACTCTGACTTCAACTCCAAAGAGATCCTTAGAAAAGATATTCTAGTTTCTCTGTTCCTTAATTTTTTGAACACAGGCTTATTTTTAATCTACCTCGTCAGCCTGATCATTTTGTCGCCATTCAGTGGATGGGTGATCGCTGTCAATATTGCCAATCAATATTGTAAATGTTATTTAGCGCTACTATCCATTAGGCTCTTTCCCCTTCTGGCACTGGATAGGCCGAAATGTGACTGCAATATATGGCACTTGGGTCTGGAATTCTTCTTTCTGCTACTTTGTGTTGGTGGTCAGGTGTGTGGGCAGAGAATTAAAGAATTTCAACAGGCGCTTTAAACAGGCAGGTTTTAGTTTTTAGTCAACAGACGTTAGCCACAACCAAACTTCAAAAAATGCTGAACTACGCTATTTTGCTCGCCTCAAGGGACATAGCGACATTTGAGCCCAAAAATTTTTAAACCATCAAGAAAGTAGTTGGAGGGTATTTATACCACTTGGATGGCAGGTGAACCATCTGGAGAGTAGGTAAATTATCTGGAGAGTAGACAAGCAATTTAAAGGATAGGTAAACCATATGGATGGTGGGTAAACCATTTGGCCATTTTGCACCACTTTTCTTTTGTTTTTAGACCCCAGGAATCGGTTATTTTGTTATATAGTCGAACCTATGTTCTGCCGGTGTCTTTTGGGTACGTTATATACCAAAATGTAGCTTAGAATATGGGTTACATTTTGGTATATAATATGCCCAGAAGACATCAGCAAAACATAGGTCAAACACATTTTTTGGTAAAAAACACATTAATTATGCACCAACCCAATAGTAAGAAATGGTTAAACCATTCTGTAGCTGGTGCCACATTATGTAATTTGACTAAAAGCAATTATTCTAAATTTTTTATCATGTTTGCAAAACAAAGTCGTATCTTTATTTATAAAACAAATGGTTTTTCAGCTGTTAGATGAGGTTGACAAGACTTCCGAAAAAGTTCAGAAACTTCCTGATCAATTGTTGGCTTCCTTTTCTGAGCATAACAAATTGGCTGAAAAGATTATACAAGTGGATAGCATATTCCAGGTGACTTTATACACAACCCAAGCAATGACTTATAGTAAAAATTGTTGAAGATGTACACCTTCTCAATGATTGCTGTCATGACTCCACAGACTATATTTGCGCTTTTGCTTTTGATTAGAAGAAAGACCTGGTTGGGTCTTTGCTATTCTGCAATTGAGGTTGGGATCTGTTTGCTGCATCTGATCGGCCTGACTATTGTGCCAGCAGAAATATATACTGAGGTAGTAGGTCTTGAAAATTGGATCCCACTTTGAAACTGCTATTTTGAATATCCTAATGAGCCTATCACTGTGATTATAGCAAGAATGATAATAGGAATGAAGAAGCATCAGTAAAGAACCCACTTATTTCAGTTCCGCATTGCGCATTCCCACCTATACTGGGCATCATCTGTTTGGAGTGAATACAATTTGAAGGTGTACCAGATTGTGCGCATTTTCACAACGAATGTATCCCACAGCGATATAGGCATTTCCTTGGGTGGCTTCATCATGATCACCAAAAGCTTGATTCTCACTTGCATCTCACTGATAATACCTTACGTGCTGCTGTGTATCCAAATGCAGTAAGTTTTTATGGGAAAAGGTTTTTGATAGTACTTAAAAATTTGTTTTAGATTTGGCACAGATATGACCCTTCGATTTTCTATTTTCAATATGACTAATGAAGCTTTGACTAGGATGTGATAAGCTCTACGCAGTAGCGGACAATTACTAAAGAACACTAGTTAAAAAATTAGAAAGCCCGAATTTTTCGAGATAATTTTGCATTACGCTAAACTAAGCGAATATACATTTGAAAGCTTGTTCAATCCGCTACAAAATGGCATTAACTTTGGATTAATCGTCGATAAAAAATGCACACAGAGACAAACAAGACCATAGTATGCAATCAATAAAATTTTTGCCTTCCCCTCCCAATACAGCCCTCAACCCCTTTCAAATAGTCTTTTTGTTTGTTTTTTGGCATAAAATAGAGTCAAAACTCGATATAACGTTCACCCAAGGGACCGGCTGCGGGAAAGTTATATCGAATATGATGTCCTTAACAACTTCTGATTGAAAGCTATATATAGAGTTTCTTCATCTGTTTGTAACATTAATAAATGTTAATAGAAATTGATCTTAAAAGTAAATAAAAAATTTCACACTAAGTGAACATCCAACTTGGTTTGGTTGGTGTATTACCAAGTATACATCAAGTGGGCATCTGTTTCCACCAAGTGGACGTCTACTTACACTTGGTTTAACTAATTTATGTCTGATATTGATGTGAGATAAGCTTAATAATTTGTAGCGAGTCGTCTTTATACCGTCAACTACCTGCGTGGTGGCGCCAATGAGTCGAGAAAGTAAGCACTCAATTATTATTTTTTATCATAATTGTTATACTTTATTATTTATTCTTTTTTTTTGTTAAGAAATGTATTTTAAAAACATCTCAATTTGAGATTCTCAAGCTGGTCGTTTGCCGGAATGCACAGTGTGCATTGCACACCTCCTAGGCCTACTCTTTTTTAAATTAAGTTGGTGTTCTGTTTTTGGCGGCAACAAAATTTAATTTAAATGTCATTTTAGTGGCACAATTTTTCTTCTTATGTAAAGCTGTTACTTAGAGCTTTTTAAGCAGAGAAGCTGACTTTACTCAGAAGATATCATTTATTTCTAACTCAAAGCTAAAAAAGGCAAGCACTCCTACGTGATTTATCTGCTCTTCACCTGGTTTAACATCAAAGAGTAGCTTGTTCCAAAACACTTTTCCATTTACCAAAATTTACGCTTTTAAAAAATTTTGGGGGAGGCATAACCGAGTAGGTCTGAGGATTGATTGTTATGAGATTATATGATAAGTGTCGGGACGAAGAACCTTATATGGTTTTAATTTACCTGATATTATGCGTTCTCCTGTGATCCATTTGTTTATTACAGACTTGGTTTTTTAGATTGAAGGTACCAAATGGAGATTCTTGGAGAAAGTGCAAATCATCCGTCGCATAAAGTTGGAGTTTATTTTATATATTTTTTGCATACGAAGCATGTCAATTGCTCATATAAATATCTATTTAGTACCTTTTTGACGCAGTGCAACAAGCCCGAATGGGGAATGTGGACAAGGCTTATGACTTTGCTGCACTTTTCTTTGATGAAACACTGGTGCATGGTGTCGACCGATTTTCCAATGAAGAGGGAGCAAATTACAAGAATAGGATTGTTAAATATGGACTCATATTTACTGCAAGATTGGCGAGGTTCTTCGGACATTTGTAAATGATTTTTCAAACACTTTGTAAATCTAACTCTTTTTTAGTTTGTCTTATTTTAGTAACAAGGCTCACTTTCTATTGGTAGAAGCGGTTCAACAAGCTCAAGGGACAAATGATTTTATTTGTCTTCGTTTGGCTTTACTAGAGGAAGCCATGTTGGATATAACAACTACAAGAAATGCTATGCTTGGTCGCTACACAAGGAGTGAAGACATTCCGGCTGTGGGTTAGACTTTTTGATCGTATACCAATAGGACGATTTTTTATCATTATTATTGTTTTAGACTCTCGCGCGAAAGGGGTATTCTCAAACCGTACCTTGACACTTGGTCTGGCCTTCAACGATGAATTAACGCCTTCAGAAGAAAAAGCTTTTACTGATAAGAATGCCGATCCAAATGCTAAAGTTTTCACGGAGCAGCTGGTTTGCTGCGCCAAGTACCTGAAAGCTTTGAATATGGCTATACGGTGTGAATCTCAAGAAACGTTAGTTATTTTCCTTCACGTATGTCCAAATGCTCCTGCACTCCTTCATTCTGTAGGATTACTCACTACCTCAAAAGCTGTCTAGCCGTAGATTTGGGTGTAGATAGGGCGTCTCATGCAAGGATCATTCGAGAAGCTGCTCGTGCCGCCATGTCGACCATTCAACTTTCACTGCAAATGTCATGTTCTCCTGGCGCTTGTGGTCAGCTTTGTTCTCAATTCGCTGAAAATGCGTCTGTTACCGATCACATTGAGGATGGTCAAGTAAAGTCTTCTGTTGAACCTAAGCTATTTGATGAAAAAGATAGGACGGAAGCAAATGTTAGCTATTATTCAGAAGTTATTTAATTATTTCTATTTTCAGGTAATAATGCTCGTTAATTCGGCTTATCTTCTGGCTTTAGACGGTAAATTCTCCAAATCTATGGAGATGATCAAAATAATTCAAAGGGGGTTTCCGGAGGAAGTAAATCCAGCTGCATGTTTTTGTTTCTTAGGAAAATTCCTTATTCAAACTTATCCTCTTGTTCTCAGTTGGCTTATCATTGGCAAGTAGCTTCTGCGTGCATATCGTTCGATTACAATCTGTTTTATGGTATTGAGCCTGATTTGGAACTACTGGAGTGTTATTCTCCAACGGAAGCTGATTTTAGGTGGTTTTTTTGGTCTGGGCGTGAAAAAGTTTATTTTTTAATTTGTTACAGACACTCATTATTGCTCGCTAGTCGAGGTGAGTTTCAAGAAGCATCGACATTATTGGAAGCGAGATTGTGCATACTGCAGAAAGGAATTGATTTGGTTTTGACTCTGAGGTGATCATGTGTTAAGTAAGGGAAAATATAAATGATCACCTTTTTTAGATGTTTGATGATTCTTGGTTTGGTGTATTGTGAAGGAGGAGCTATAAAAACTGGGATTAAAACATTGGAAGATGTGCTGCTCACAAGTATAGTAAAAAGCATGAAAAACTTCGTCTGCATGATTAAACGGCGCTTGGCGTACGCTTATGTAATTAATCCGCTTTCATTTCATCATTTTGTTTTTTTATGAAAAAATTAAGATGATTGATGGGAATTTCACAGAAGCTACAGAATTGTTGGACGCATGCGAATTGGAGCTGGACAGAATTGATTCGCCACGACTGGAGAGAGGTATGTACTATATTGTCCGTTTTGAGCTGGCCAAAAGGACGCAAAATTTGAATATGGATACCGAGCCGCCCAAGAAGAGCACCAAAAACGGTCCGGTTCATTGTTTGAATTTCAATTTATAGCGTAAAATATGATTTTATAGCTTTTTTGCAGGTTCTACAGCTCCCTCAGCTTATTTGGACAAAGCACTGAAAACATTTAGCGGATATTATCCGGAGCTAGAGCGAAGAATTTTCAAAGAAGGATCACTATTGGAAGAAGACTCACCTAACTCCGAAACTGAACAAATGCGTAGTTTGTGTGGCAAATTGTATGCTGAAAAATCACATTGTTCAGGATTGTATTGTTTAAATTGGTTTTTGTTGTAGTAAAGTATGATTTATAGACTAGCTAAAGCGACTGTAGTTAAATTTCCTTTTAGATTCCTCCGCATGGTAAGTTTCTCTTAAATGCTTTTAAAACAACGCTTAATGTGGTTAGTTTAATAAATTTTTGCGAACAGTTGTCGTTCTTTTCGCAATGTCAACAAATGTGGGTAGGGAATCTTTACAAGTTCAAATGTTCATTTTATACACAGATCAAATCAAACCATGTCGGTGTCCTCGATTGTCCTAATGAACCAATGGTATACTTTACAAGGTAAAGTCAAGATCCACTACTTGGACAGTGTTACAAATCATCATTATCAAGGTGATTAGGTCAAAAAAATTTTATTCACAAAATCGGTGAGACAACATTTGGCAAATTTTCCCAATCAATATCTTTAAAAAATCGGTCATCTTTGACTAGCTCGTCACCGCCTAGTTCGACAGCACCAAGCCTCTGACTCGGTTCTAAGACTAGCAACGCTGTTATTAATTCTTTGGCAGCAGCACAATCCGGAAAATCATCGCCGAAAGAATATTCTACTCTAAGGATTTTCTTGTACCTTAATAATAAAAAAAATTAAAAATTTCCGCGACAACCGCCAAACTCACATAAAGTATTCACTCACATCCGCGAATGGACGCCTATGCGAAAGGATCTCAAAGAGTAATACACCAAAAGACCAGTAATCACACGCTTGTTGTACTTCTACACCATTGAGCACCTAAAATACAGCCTTATTAATCTTCTGTTCGACACTGAAAAAGAAATAGACAACTTCGGGACTAACGTATTGAGGAGTACCCACAAATGAGCACCTACGCTTTTTTGACGTAGATTCCTGTTTTTCTTCCACTGGACAGCTTTTCTCTTCCAATCGTTTTGCGCATCCAAAATCTGAGATCATAATATGTCCGTCTTCTTTGACGAGTACATTTTCTGAAAAGCTTATTTATAATTAAATGTTTTACGCAACCACCAACAAAAATACCCGGCTTCAAGTCCCGATGCACAATTTTGAGTCGATGAATATGTCCTGCAAAACAATGCAAAAAGTTTAAAAATTTATTAATTACACTTACCCATGCCAGAAAGCAACTCTGCAGCAACAAACTTGCATTGATCAATTGACAAGGGTTTCTCTTTACGCTTTCTAATCAAATGGAGTAGATCCTTTCGAGTAGCCAATGTAAGCACAAAATAAAGCGACTCCTAAATTTGTTCTCCATTAGTGACAGAAATTTTTTACCGAAAGGTAGATAGTTAAGGTAGGTAGGCTATACACTGTCTTGGAATGTGCACATCAGCTGTACAATGAATGGATGAGCATTCTCTTTGGTCGACAACAAGCGCATAATTTCTTTTTCACGGTGTATCTCCTTGACCTAATAAGATAGATCAAAAGCAAGGTCTTTACAGGAAAAAAATTATGTATGTGTGAAGCAAAACATTAGCTGACCTTATTTTCTCTTAGTATTTTTACTTTGTGGCACACTTTAGCGGCGTACCTCCGACCTGTCTTCTTTTCACTGACCAGATAAACAGTAGAAAAGGAGCCATCACCCAGTTCTTCCAGGAAATAGAAATCGTTTAGACCAATTGCTTGACTCTGCACTTGTTCTTTGTTATGATCCATATCTGTGGTGGATGCTGATGTAGTCATTTTTACTGCTTTTTTCGTTATCATTTGGCTTCCCAGATTGACGGACTTTGTTTTTGCCGGAGACTCTGCTTGAAAACACATAGATGTCAATTGGACAGACATTTTCTTAATTTCACTAGGATCATTACTGTTATCGGTGGTTAACGCCCCAAGTTCTGAAGTCATCTGAAATTGATCAAAATATGCTACCAAAAAATTTTCATAATACAGTCGATTCCAGATATAACACAACTCTAACATCATTCCACGTACAATATCAAACTACCTTGGGCTGGTCCATGTGGTGGCGTTATATTGGTACTGAACTGTGGCCCTACATAACCAAATACAAAGACTTTTCTACCGGAGAATTATAAAGCACGCATACGAATAGAAAAAACTTTATGGCACAGCAATTTTTCTCACCCCAGAGAAAGCGTTATGCAAAATGCCACAAGAATTATTAATTTCAAAGTGCATTTAATGTTTTACTTGACGCAAAATCGTGTAAAATTTTGATAGCTTAGAAATACACAATGATAATGCCATACATGTGCAAGTGTGGTGTCATTCGATTGACTAAGATTTCAGCTCTTAGAAAATATAAAAGTTGGCTATTACTAACGCATTATTTTAAAGACACAATTCGGGGGAAAAACTTTCATTGCTATGTGCCTCATACGGTATAAACATTAGTAGAGATGGGAAAAATTATAAAAAATTTGAAGAAAATCCTTAGAAATAATAAGGTTTAACTAGGGTTACCATATGGTCTGATTTGTTAAAAATTCACTGATTCCAAGGAAGTGTCTGATTTTTTCAGGGCTAAACGTTTTTTTGGTAATGCAAGAATCGAGGAATATTAATCAGATATGGTTGAACCGAATAAAGATGCTTTTTTTTTAACAGCTTAGATCAGACTTTAGCAAAATATCATTTTCTAAAGTTACTAGCGTCGAAACCTTACTCAGTTATAATTTTTAAGAGAGGCTAGCAGTGTTGGCAATTTGAATCTTTGAATCCGAACTAATTTGGCGCGGAAAATTTCGACCGGATTCAATCCGCTCGAAAAAAAAATTGAGTCAAAAAATTTGAATCCGTCGAAAAATATTTTTCCGTATTTGGATTCAAACAAATTGTAAAAAAAAGATAAATTTAATTTGAATCCGGATTCAAATTAACTGAAACTTTTTCAATTAATTTGAATCCGGATTCAAATTTATTGAAACTTTTTCGATTAATTTGAATCCGGATTCAAATTAATTGAAAAAGTTTCAGTTAATTTGAATCCGGATTCAAATTA